>UXUI01008351.1:0-15361 GCA_900576705.1 Enterobius vermicularis
TATATATATATATATATATATATATATATATATCAGCCGTTTCATGCCAATTCGTATGCTTTTTGATATGACACAAACTGTATGAAAGAGTAGGTTTGGTAGACAAGGAATGCGTGAGGCACAGAAATTTTTTTCTCGGAGTCTGAGATTTAGAATAAAGGCTAATGCTTACCGTTCTGCAAAGTAATAATTTATTTGAATTTTTAAGTTCAACAATTTTTAACAAATCTTTGACAATTAAAAAATACCGGTCTTTGATGGCTTTCAGAAACAGCCAAAGACCGTTTTTTCAATGTAAGATGCATGAGTTTGCTGTTGAAGGAGTGAGTTATTTTCTGTCTCAGGTTTCTTTTCGGCCTATAATCCGCTTACCCTGGTCGAAACAACTTTACCGAGTTGGAAGAAATATCTTATAAGCCAAAAGATCCCTGATGAAAATTTTCCTCAAATTTTAAAAACGTTTTTTCTTTATTCTGTTTCTGTTTTTAGTGTAGCTGAAAGAAATTAAATAATGAGTTATAAAAGTAGAAAGAGTTGCTAAATTTTATTAATCAAAAAAACTTGAGTTCTACTGAATTGGGCTGAATTGCAATTCTGGAAAAAAAGTATCTCGAGAAGCTACTTGGCAAACTTTTAAACCACCAGGGGGCATTACCGGGAAAAACTCACTTTTCTAGTTTTTTTCTTTTTATTAGGTGTGGCCCGGACTATCAGGCAAAAACATCCACCAAGATAATAACTGTAAAAAGTTGCTAACTGATATGGAACCGACTATATCTGTGTATACGATTTACAGTAGAGTTTATTTCTAACCTAGCGCAAAAGCCTGTCTGCGTGTAGAACGCTAAGGGTAATGCCGGTTTCAGTTCAAACTAAGATGTTTCGTCCAGTGTATTCTGCGCGCTCTATAAGTATTTTGATAATACGAGCGGGTACATAGCGGTTGCTGAATTTCACGAAACTGTAATGCCGTTGCCGAGTTTTCCGTTGGCATGTAGCTGAGGAGCTAATTTCTTTCTTTACTATTCCTATTACTTTTTTTGTCGAAAGGACTTTGTGCCCTTGATTCCACCATTTCTTTTCGTTTTTAGGGTTATAGAGTGTGTTTTTTAAGCTCGTGAAATAATTTTTGGTGGTTAATAAATTTGTTTTTTTTTTTAAATTTATTGTATGCTTATATAATATTTATATTTCTTTATATTTCTCTCAATGGTATCACAGTAAGAAGAGGTGAAAGCCCAGGCCACCAAAGCCGCGTAGCTATATATGGCTTTGCACCTTGAAGAGCCTCATTCTCCAACTAAATTCCACCCCTTCTTTGGCCAAGATTACATCATCTTCTTTAACTTTCTCACAATCTGCTCACAGAAGTCTTTTAAGCGAAAAGAGAATCCACAAGATCTCTTGATGGTTATTTATCAAAAATATGTCCTGATGGTTCTGATGCTTTAATCGATCGCAAAACTGGAAGAATTATAAGGTGTGGTTATGGAAGCGATGGCGAAGCATTCTGTCCAGTCGGATTCTACTGTTCTATTAATGACGAAAAAGGCTGTAAGAAATAAGAGGAACTTTGAAGGATTTTTTATTTTTGATTTCCACTTAAAAGTAGGTCCGCTCTATATGGCTTCCAAGATATATTAACAGACTTGCTTCTTGAGTCACAAATCAAGTGTATAAACGTTCAGGGAGGATGTGCTGTCCGCTAACACCATCTGGTAACAACATTCCTCCACCGCCAGTGGCTGCTCCGTACTTTGGCAATCGTAAGGCTAATCCAGGAGAGATCATAGAACGTGGCTCTTTACCTTCCGACACCAAGCCTCAAAACAGACTTTCCTCAAAACACTCTGCTGTGAAGGGTAGTTAGTCATTTTAAAGAAAAGCAATATTACCTACTCATTCAGCACTTGATGAAATCCAAAGTCTAACTTTTTTTATTCTGACGGCAACAGTAACGTTCCAAATGTTTTGCGTTTGCAGAAGAGAGTAGCGGGAGTTTATTTGACGGAAAGCCTGTTGTAAGGAACTATAAAGGAGATAACAAAAAGGAAACTTTTGAAGGAACAGTAGTTACGACCGGTATAATTTGCTGCTAAACAAGAGATTGCTGTTCTGTTTTTGATGAAGTACATAGCGTTCTAGCAGTAGCATTTTAAATGATTTCCTCGTTAATTTTGTCGATTTTTAACCCACTATAAACAGTTATGACTTTTAGAGTCGAAGTACACCGTTGCTGAGGTACCTAGTTTTGCAAGAATGATGATGAAACCTGACAGTAGACCACCAACTTCCCCTCCGGCCGGTAAAACTAATATTCCTCTTCTAAACTGGTCAATTCAGTATTAGCTGAAGCTGATCGAAATTTTTACACTGGCTCTTTAGAACTCTTCAACAGTGAAAGTAAAGACAACGAAGGCGTACAAATTGACATTGGAAATGCTGATGATCCGTTCGATGTTGTAAACAGCTCTAAAAAGGCTCGACTTGACAGAAGTGTCTGTATGCTGAGTTCATCAGAAGGTTATCTTACTGCATATTAGTAGAGTAGTATTAACAGTTATACAATCAGCTAACAAATTGCTCTCTAACGATTTTTCCAGGCCGAGTTTGCCGAGAAGACGAACCAGTGCCGAGAACGAATTTGCAGTATGCTTACAGCAAGAAAGATAAGCGTTGCAAGTTGTTCTTCTATAAAGGATGTGGTGGTAATGACAACAGGTTTGAGACAAAGCGACAGTGCGAAGCGTTATGTTTGGTAAGACTTTTTAATACTTGTTTTTTGCAATTTCCAGTTTTCGTTCTGCTTGTTACAAGGCTAGAAAACGTCGTCATTTTCAGGGTGTTTGACAGAATAACAAAATGCCATAAAAAAATCCTCAAATCTCGACTTCCTCAGAATCAGTGATATGTTGTAATAAATGGTACAGTAGTTGTATTACATACTTTGTTTTCGCTGACATTCCATTAACTCCCTTGTACTGTCATTTTATTAAATATTGTTTCTAAAAGATATAGCAGACCGTTATTGAGTCAGACTTCGTTGTTCCTCAATTGCTTTCTTTTAACTTTGCAAATGACCACATTTTCGATAATCTTTTTTAGCTCAATAATTAATTTCTTTTCGCGGGTACTCTTAGTTTATTACAAAGAAAAAAGAATTACATTATTTTCAACGGGAATGCGGTCATCAACGTATATTTTTTAAGTGTATACTAAGCTTTAGATCAACAGATAACGAATATTACTCCTTCCTGAAATATTTGATGATGTTCAACATAAATCTAAAAGAAAAAAGTCAGTATACAGGGCTGTTTTTTCTGTGGTGGCTGCAGTCTGACTCTGATTATTTTATGCAGGCCAATTCAAAAGTTTACAAAGGAAGATCAAGGTCAGCAATGACTGATACCGGAAATGAACAATAACTTTCACTTTCAGACATTAGAAGGAAATACTAAAATATGAGTATAAGTAAAGTTTACCTACTATGTAACAAAGTAGCTTAGTAAACGTGAGGATTAGATTTGTCTAAAAGGACTTCTAAGCTAAAAATACAGATTAACAAAGTTTTACAGTAGGCTGCTCCAAATGAATATCACTTAGTCAAAAAGCCACATTTTTTTTTGCAAAAATCGTGCTCTTGGACTTCCAAGCCGTTGTTTTTGGATGGCCAAAAATTTCTAAATTGTAACAGCTGGAAGCTGTTGAAATCACGCACCTCACAAAGGCATTTATAAAATATAGAGGCCGGTCTTATCTTTTCGCCGTCCTAGTTTGTGAAGCATGGAGCCTCTTCAGACAAGTCCCTGTCATATATGTATTTGGCCGTCAGTAAGCCAGTAAGCCAAGACTGCTGCTGTCAATCGTTGCATATTGAGATTATGTGTATCAAATTGCATTTTGCTCTAAGAAACGAAACTGGTTTGGCACTCTTTTAGGCGAAGGACCTCATCACCTGAGAACGGTGAAACGCAGTACGACTAATTTAATTAGAATTTTTCACGACGTATTGCAATAAACTAAAAAAAATTCTGGTATTCTCCTCTTGCTTTTTCCTTCGCTTTCTTAGTGTGTAAATGTTCAAACCCGGAACCGTATACCTGGCCCAAAGCTATATCTTTCTTGCTGTAAATTTCCTCTCAACATAAGAGCAACCTAAGGAACCTAACAACGAATTGAACTTTTCACTTGGTTTGAAATCTATCAACAGCAGCAGTGTTCTTTGATTGCAGCCCTTCAGGGCCTTCAATATACTGTATTAAACCATATATTATTGTCATGTCTTCTTCTCCTCTTTGTTACATATTTGAATCAGGTAAAAACCGTTTACAAAAATTTTAACGTATCATTTTTGTTCCTTGTTCTTCCCAGCAACCTAGCAATCATATATTGAAAGCTCGCACCAAATGGATCTAGAGCAAAGGTTAAAGCTGTTTCTACCAAACCGGGGCACCTGTGCTGGCCCAAAAGTCTCCTTATCCGGAAACGTCGGCATAGCGCTACAATGCTCCCAAATGAAGCTCTTTTGTATCTAAGCGGACAGACACTTCGCCCGCTTAGGTACAAAGATTTCTATGAGTGAATTCGTAGAGTCAAGTGCCCAGACAATTACCGTTGTTCTTTGCGTGCAATATCAACCAACCGTAAGTAGTACTGAATGTTGCAACGAAAGAAATTACAAACTGCAGATTTTAAAAATAATGGTTTGCAGTTCGTTGATATGCTTTTTTAAATCTGGTAGGCCTACAAACGAAGGCAACTTTCGGAAGGTATGAAATTTGGAAAACGCTTCCTACCAGCTAGCCGTTTGAAAATTGCCTCAGCTTCACAACAAAAAGTTCTTTTTTGGTGCCGGTAAAGGTAAGAAGTGATAAGAGGTAAGTTGTAAGAATGGAACTAAGTGATCTTCTTGTCAACGAGAAAAATTAAATATGAAAAAAGGTCTGAAACTCCTTCCTCGGTATTTTTCACTCATACATACTTAGATCGCTGAAGCAGTGCAGGTTTTTTGTCATTTAATGCAAGAACTGAACAGAGGCTTAACACTCAGCTTTTACCACTCTTTAATCTCACAAAAGAGATATGTCAAAAATGGCTTGAAAATTCCATCACTTAGCTTCTTCATGAAGCATTTTGTCCTTAAGAGTTAGAAAAGAAAAATATGAAGTTGAGGTGTTGTGGTAAAGGATATAAAAATGATTGAGAAGTTGCAGTTGGTTTGCAGTTCGTAGATATGCTTTGTTAAATCTGGTAGACCTAAAAAGCTAGCAGAATTTCATTTGCAAATGCCCCGCGCCGTATCTCAAATTCAATTGCTAACGACAAGCTCAGCTCTGCAAATCCTCTTATAATTACTCAAACATGAAGACTTTGAAATTCTGCGAAAGGAAAGGAAAGACAGAATCATAGAATGGTTAGAAATCTTTTAGACAGGGACTTGGATGAATCCGTACTACGCAGAGCAGTTCCCAATGGAGACCTTTCTGAAAATATTATCACAGACTTTCGCAGTTTGAGGCATTTAATTTGGTCCAAATTTTTGTTTATTTTTTACCAGATGTTTGAAACTACTATATAAATAAATTTGTATTTTTAAAAACGTATTTTTGTCGGTAATGTTGCCTTCTTCCAGTCTTCATTCAGAACACATTGTTCATTTACCCAAAAGGCGGCTTTTTTTAATTTTTATTTACTCGTAGCTTTTTCACGCTATATTAAGAAATCCCTTTTAGTCTTTGCTGGCACTTTTTTATATGACAAATACAAAAAACAGCAACCATATTCTTTAAAAGTGGATGTCTATGTTTAATTATTATTATTAGCTTAGATTGGCCAAGAAAGATATCTAATTTTAAACATGTCACTCACTCTGCGAGTTTAAATATACGTTAAGCAGTTGATTACGCCATCATGAAAGAAGTCATAGTCATTTAGAGTCTCACATTCATCACACAAGTCCCTTCATTCTGTGGTTGAAAAAAAATTATTTAAGTCCTTAAATATGGTTTACTGAAAGTCAAGAACAGTCTAGCAGTAAACTGCCTAGCACTAATATCATCGCTGTCGGTCAAAAAAGGGCATATTTTCTGATATGACTACGATAGTCTGGGAAGAATTTACAATTCAACCATTAGGTGAGTCATATTTTGTTAATTAAGCTAAGGCTGATTCGAAAAGCCGTATGTCAATCTCCACTGATGAAGCCAAATAAACTGTTTTCTGTTCAGGAATAATGATGCATTTACAGTGGTTTATTACAAGAAAAAGTTTTGCTCAATTTCAGTTTTAAAAAAAGTGAAAATGAAATAAATTACCACAACTAGAGAAATAATACTGTATAAGTGCTGCAGGATAAACAGTAACACAAGTAAATTTTGCTTAACGATAATGATCATTTCTCAACGAATTGTTGATCAGACAGGCAGTTTTGCAGTAATGATGGTATTAGTAAGGAATATGAGTACCATACTTTTCCAATACTTTGTGTTGTGCCAAGGTGTACGGCCTATGTGAGTACTTAATCAACCAAAAACTGTCTTCAGGTTTTTCCTAAAACGGTAAAAGTACCTTCGGTCAATAACAAAGAGAACAATAAGATTTAAACTGTATTTCTAACAGAAACTGACAACCTTACTTCCAAATTTTATTTGGCATAAGTGACTATCGGAGGTGTAGAGTACAGAATGAGAAAGGTTGGTCTCTCAAAACGTCTTGTGATGTATTTTAACAGATACCTTTGAAGCTGCGATCTGTTCAAAGTATATATGACTATCGTTAAATATCTGCATTGTTGTAAACCCATAGTTAGAAGAACGAAACGCACTCCATGGTGGAGAGTGTTCTTGGAAGGGGTCTGTGTTTTCCTGACACCCCTAAACTACAAAATTTGCAAAAGGCATATTTAAAAAAAAAGAGGTAAATACGATTTAGTAAGGAGAAAATGACATGTGAAAAAGGAACTGCAACAGTGGGGTGCTTCAATCCATCTATCTTTTGCTATCATTCCTATTAAAATAACAATGTTTTCAATACCTTATAAGTGAAATATCGAATAAAACAAATCAAAAGTCATAAAGCGTACAGCGGATCCAGTAACGATATGAACTGGTGCTGGTGGATTAAAATACGGCGACCTTGTGCCGTTGAACACCTAAATTCAACCCATTAGTAATGGTCCCCGATTTTCAAAAAGTTTGCTGGAGAAAATCAGTATAATTAATTCCATTATTGTTAACGTATAACAAAGAACAGGAGAGTTTGTATGAACCGTTCGATTATAAACAGGCCACAGTCTTTCATATGAATGTTCATGCGCCCATATCATCAGGTCCACTCCATAAGTGTAGAAAAGCTTCTCGAGACCATAAGCATGAGTCACTGGTAGACCGGTACGAATCTGAAGAAACGAGGACGGAATAAGGAGGTTAACAGGCTTGACACGCCAGTATTTCTTTATAACATAAAAGTTATTTATAGCAGTTAAAGAATTTGTATAATTAATTTCATTATTGTTAAAGTATCGCAAAGAACATTTAGGAAGTACTATGCTGTCATAACGTGTACAATCATCTCCATCAAAATTTGAGCAATACATAGGCCTATGGCCCATGGTTATAATCCAGGGATGTTTGTCTCGCTCACTGTTAGCTTTCTGAAAAGGTAAAATTTCAAAACCTTCTCCACTTCTTCTTTCCAGCCAGTCGCAGTTTTTATGTAACAAAGATAAATACACGCTATTGTTTGAATAATGTAAGATCTTGAGGGAAAAGCAGAAAAATAATGGTCAGTTTTTACACCTGTAAATCGTTCATTAGCCAATTCCACTGATGATGAATTTGTTTCCATCCATAGTTCGTGTAAAAGTAAAACTCCGTAGAAATGACGATAAAGTGAGCTGGACCGATGTCGAAACTGTAATTAAAGGCATCAATCAAAACAAAATTTGGTTTTAAGATGGCGCCAACAAATGCAGCATAAATTGCCATTACTATGTATCCGTAACTATTTTTAAAAATGGATGTTGAGAACACTTTAAGAAAGTGGCGTTTACTTTATTTAAAAACGAATTGCCTGTAAAATAAATTTCCTTGACTATTTGGCATTGTGTACCGATTAACATAGTGCGAAAAGTTTTGTGCACTCTCATGGTTCCCAACCACCGTCATATACGGCACATATGCCGCAATTGGCTCAATCTGGCGGCCAAATTGATCACCAAAGTACCCATCATCCTTTTTCAAATCAAGAAAATAAGTAAACAATGACCGATTAAAAAGCTCATGCAAGAAAAGGCAATTAAACAAAAATAAGTGCTTTACGTCGGTAAAAGTTGTCTAATCATACCGTGTCAAGATTATAGGCCATATCACCTTAAAAAGCCATATATTTGATACTGCTGTAAATCAGGGCGTAACCAATGATTGAAATATTGTTGAAAAAATCATCGAAAGGTGAAACCGTAAAATAATTTTACAAACTGCCGCTTTTTGCAATCTCTACTAGCTTACCAATGTGCAAAACCATGTCAATTTTGCCCCTCTGAGCAAACTGTTGAATTTTTCCCAATGAACGTGCATTGACGTTCCCAAGGTCACCGTAAACAGCATAAATAAAGCCTCCTTCTGGACGTGGTTCCAGCGCAGTAAAGCGAAAGATGGGACTCCATCCATATTCGGAACCAACATGGTATTCTGCAAGAAATCGGGTATCGGTTTGCCAGTAATAAACAGCAGTATATTTCATTATTAATTGTACGGAATAGCTGTGTACAGTTCTACTACAGTGTAATTAATATCTATGTTTGAGTGTTTAAAAAACCAGCGGTTAGGCCTCACTATCAATCTAGATATACTTTGGCACTTAAAATAACACTAAAAAATCTGTTGGTAACATCCAAAAAAATTAGTGGTCAGATAGCTGTTGCACTGACGAACTGTGTGTGGTAATGACATAATTTGTAGCGCTAAATGTTTGCAGGTAAAGCACATCTGACACCAGTATCTGGCAATTTCGATGAATTTGTCTTCCAAGAGAACTGAGATACCAATTAGAGGAAGAAGCGTAATAATTCTTTTGCTAAAACCAATTTTTTCGTAGATAAAGAAAATTGAACACAAAGGTTGACCAGGTTCGTTCCCGCCAGTTTCGTTCTTTGGACTAATAAATCATTTAATTCAAACACCATTTTAATGCTGAAAACTACTTGTCTATTATGAAAAAATTTTTAAACAAAATAACGTTGTCTACAACATTCTTCTGTCAATACGGTTACCCAACTATAAGTTAAAACAGATAAACAAAAAAAAAGAAAAAAAAGACAACTGGCACACAACATCTAAATCTTGATATACTAATCAGACCGTTTTAAAACACACTGAAAGATTTAAAATTACGTAGCTTTACTACTCTCTTCCAACGTTTATTCTGTTGACAAATCGTCGAGTAGTTTCAACTGTAGCTGGTAGAATAATTTGTGGAAGAGGAAAATAAAAGTTGCAAGTTAAAAACACTTCCATTGTCTTGTAATAACTACTTAGGTACTAAAATATTGTCTACAGGCAATGATCGACTCCCTAACAGTAATTGCGAAAAACAGTCAACTGAGTACTGAATTATTTCAAATTTTTTCATTTAAATTAATCAGCATTCCAGAAGGGCTTGGTCACTAAATACTCTTGATTCTTTTCTTCCAACAAATAACAACCAAAAGTTTGTTTCAAAAATCTTTTCAAAAGTAGATTTCTAGGAGCTGAATTCGAACAACAGTCATATTTTGAATCAAATATAAGATTTGCACTGTGTACACCTCCACCGTATATCAATAACCTGACCAATAAAAATCTCTCAACAATTGCAGGAAATGTTCGATTTCTTAATTCCTTGTGACTTTCAAATTCTGAAAAAAAAATTTAAACATAATATTAGCAACTGTTTAATGAAAGTCAACGCGTTAGAAAATTGCAGTTCATAATTGATCTTTTAAATATCTATCTGTAAGTATCGTAGAGAAGGTCTCCTCTAGTAAGTTTTTTAAAACTAAGGCTGCTAAGTTTACATACTAAATAATGTTTCCGATGACTGTTACTCTAGTGGTTGATTCAAAAAAAGAGGTGCACTGTAGTTTTAGGAAACCTGTAACATGAAAAGGAAATAAGTTGTGAAAAGTGTAGAAGAAAAAGTATAAAAATGATCTTTTTTTTAGACATACCTTGTTGGAATGTAAGTAAAAACTGCAAAATAAATTAAAAATTAGTTTAATTTTGCGGTTTAAAGTGCGACCTCAGGCGGATGTTTGAATGAAATTTCATGCTTTAAGTAAGATTCAGTAAAAAGATTTCTTTTTTAAAAGAATGCTACTTCTATTGATCGCATGCCTCTTTTTTTTCTTGAATATGTCTTGGATGATGATATGAAGGTCGCGTTGAGTGAAACTTTTCTGGTTTTTGACTTTAAAGAAACTTTGAGAAAAACAAAGTCAGCGCTTCTACAGCATTTTTCCTCTCCAGTGCAGTAATTAAGTAGTCTTATTTTGTTCAAAATTTCTAATATTTTCTGACATAATACTGGAAAATCGTTCTTTTGCGAAACAAAAACTAGATTGAATAATAAGGTTTTCCGCAATCTTTAATAACTTACGATAAGTGACGCCGGGCTTCAACGACTTCAGTGTCACTCGATGAACGTATCGTCGAATACGCTTTTCTCCTTCGTCAACAAAATAAACGGAAGTGCCTTCAGCCAACAAGTTTAGATCATTTTCACCATATTCTACTAAGGACTTGAACGTTTCATCGAATGTAATCCAAGTAACATATAAGTCAGTTCCATTACCTAAGAAAAAAGACACTTGAAATTCTTTATTATGACTTTCTGCGCCGAAATAATAAAATAAGAATGAAGTTGTTGCAGATTCCACAGTTTTACATCAACTGGCTTTATAAATTTTATAAACTTTTTTTGCTTCTAAGCTTTCTCCATAATAGTTCAGAAACAACTTAGTAATTACCTGTAAAAATCAGAATCTGAGTTTAAATGAACCAAAATTTTTATTTTTTAATAACTTTTTATTTGTGACACTACAGTTTACAGTATTTTTTAGTTATTGCAGCAATGAAAGACATGAAAGCAGTTTTTGTTCCACTTTTCTCCACTAATCAAGAAATTCTTCACAATTGCTGTTACCTCTTAAATCAGTCAGTTAATTTTGAGAAACGCTATTTAAAAAATAAGTTGTCAAATACGTGATTTTTTGTAATTCTGACCTAATAACTCTCATCCATCCTCTTAGTTGTCGTGAGACGTGAATGGCATTTTAAAAAGCCCTGCGGAAAGTTACGGGAAATCTACGTAGTAACACTATAAAAAGCGAGTTCAAAGGCAGAGATCAACTAGGTGGATTTTAAATGCTCACACATGTTTTAAAGTATTCGTAAACAATTGCCCAACAAGGAGAAATCAGATTTTCAGAAATGGGGCAGATTGTTAAAGGAAGCTTGCTGGAAAAGGTTCGCATTTGGTGCGGACTTCAAGTGAATTTATAAGGTAATGAGCGAAATCTTTGTTGAAGAGATTCTCGGCAACTTCAATGCTGCCCAACATTATGCGTCCTGAAGATAGGCCCACCTATTAAATTATTTTTTGAGAAATTAT
This sequence comes from Enterobius vermicularis, assembly GCA_900576705.1. Lineage (NCBI taxonomy): Eukaryota > Metazoa > Nematoda > Chromadorea > Rhabditida > Oxyuridae > Enterobius > Enterobius vermicularis. The sequence goes on from UXUI01008351.1 coordinate 11,650, forward strand.
TATGCAGTCCCGACATGAAGTGCTGAATTTTTCAGTAGAATAGTAAACCATAAATACAATTTTGTAGATCCTAGTGCTGAAACTCATACTCAGAGTACTGAAATACAAAGTTATGCACATAAAGTGAACAAAGAATCTTACGACATTTTTCAGAAAAGCACTTTGCAAAGTAGCTACAATGTAGGGATAACGTCAGGAGAAATCTGCTTGATGAAATTGCATTGTCACATACTAGAATAGCTAAGAAATGCAGTGTTATTTGCTGTTATCTTAATAGAGTACAAATGAAAGTTGTTGCTTTTCCAAGTCAAAATTTTATTTCCTGCAAACATTTCCAGAGTCGTAACCGAACTATTACACGAAAACATAAAAGAAAAGTTATGGGACTTGTACAGTCAACTAACTTAACTTCAGTGGTGAATATCTGTAAAAATACTTTCTTAACTGCAACGTTCCAGTAGCGGAAGTTTATAATGAGAAAATAGCGAATAGATCAAGAGAGTTTCAGAGAACGTCGACTGCAGAAGCGTGTTAATTAAAATTTAAGACGGTTATTATTGGTTTTACTGGGCCTCAAATGCGAAAAGGATAACGAAGGATTAATAGAAGGCTTTTAACCGTAAAAATGATAAAATTATTAAAACATTTTGTAAAGATTTACCAGCATGACTGAGAGCAACCTGTTCAGGTTGCCCAAAATACGGTCCTTGATTTGTGCTGCTTTTAGGTCTGATTTTAGGAGCACGTTTCGGTTCCGGAAAATAGTTTTCAACGATTATAGAAAATGTAAGAAATATGAAGACAATAACAAGCAGATGGCGCATTGGGGAAGCAAAGGAATTCATAAACAAATAATTTCATCACCTGACTCCGGGTGCATTAGAAATGAACAGAAAAACTTTTCGCACTCGGCTACAGCTTATTGCTCCTTGCGGTGCTAATGTTGTTACTGATGTTTGTCTGCCAAGTTTCAGGTAAAAAGATTTGACGTCTGCAGCATTAGTTAAAAACATGTGGAAGAAAAATTATATATAACGAAATAAAAGAGTGAGTTTGGAATACAGCAGGCTTACATTAAGATATAGCCTCGTTAAAAGTCGTGTTCTTATGTTCCTTCAACCTTATTTTCTTTAACAACAGTTCACTGTTGATATCCAACATCACTGCACTTAATGCACATTAAACAACTTCTCAGGCAAATTTAAACATCTTTTCAGAAAGAAGAAACTAAATATTTATTCTGCTTTAAAAATATCACTTTTAAAATTCAGACAATCCTTGTCCATGCTAAAACACTACTTCATCGTGTCCACAGTCATAACTTTCCTCAAAAGTTTTTGTTTTAATCTTGCAGCTAATCGAAATGAATGGTTTAGTCCACTCACAACAATTACTTTACGGCTGAGAAACGGGGAGTCATCGTTCTTACTGTTAGTGAGGTTGTGAATATGCATACATCCCATCATATGTTTCCTCCTTTCTTTTTAAGACCCTCTAAAACTTTAAACATTCTTTTTTAGAAATATAAAAGGCTTGACTGGCTCTCAACAAGTTAAAAAAGGTTTTTACCAAATCTCTAACTTCTCTTGCTATCGTCAAAACTTGGTGACATATTTTCACTTCATAAAAAAAGAATCATTTCTATACACTCTCTGCTTGGCTGCGTTTGATTTACAGGCATGAAAGTTTGAAACGATACTAAAATTGCAATTTTAATATACTTTGCTTTTAACTATCCCTCAATTTGCTTCTTCTTCAGTACTATAAAGGAAGGTGATAAAAAATTACTAGAAGTTGTTTTCAGATTCTTACTTATTAGTAAGTCTGGCAAGAAACGGAAAAGTTAACTTTTAAGTTGAAGACAGATACATAAACTTTCGTTTTTCGTCTACCTACAAACTGAACACGTTGGTTTCAATATCATCAGAAAACTAGAAAGTTCTTCATTTAGTCTTACAACCGTCATCTTGGTACATTTGGCTATCACGTGCCTTCACTTCAGATTTTTTTTGGCAGGTTTCTTTTGATTATTATCGTGACCAGTGTTAAATCACTGTGATTTCCAGTATTGTATTTGTGCTGTCAATGCCGCTATTTTCGATTTCTTTGCTTTTTTGAAAAACTTCGTAACTTTTTTTCACCTCTTCACCTCCCTTCCTCCTCAAAAATAGTTAATTAATTAATTTTAAAAAATTGAAATTTTTTAATCACTGTTTAGAAAGCAAAAAATTACCAGGATGTTATTCAGTAGTAATAAATATTTAATTTCTTTACAATCTTCCTTTACCGCCAAACGCCCAAAATACAAAAAATAAAAAAGAAGCGGAAGAAAAGTTTTAACAGAGAAAGAGAGAAACTAAAAATATAACAAAACAGAAAATCAATAGCATAAAATACATGTTGGTCCAAAGTTTTTACTCGGTTTGTTTAACGCCTTCAAAAAGTTGTTTAAAATACGGCAGATCCTTGTGCAGCCAATATTCGTGTTGAAGAGGCTGCAAGAAAGGAGGCAGCACCATCACCAAGTACCAATTTTATTATGCTTTGCCAATTGTGGGGTGCATGTGTCGGTTCCTCATTCCAAAACTTAGTCTTCAGTACCTTAATCAGCTGCATCAGTGCCAACGTGTACTGATTTTGTAGTGCTTCAAGAAACACTGTTTTTTCATTTCAGTCTTCAGTAGTTTATTTAAATTAGCCGTAGTTCTGCAATTTATCAAATCTGTGCTTTGAACACAGATTTTTGGGAAATCTCTGGCTGCTTGGTTAGTCCGTAACTGATGGTGACTGACTGTGTCGAGCAGCTTTGCGATAGGAAGGTCAAACCGTAGCTACCTCATAGGTACTTCAATGATCAAATAGCTTTTTTATAAAGTCTTTTGGTTTTTTTTATAGGTTTTACTTGGCAATTTATTAAGAAAAAATAAATTTTTTCCATATCATTTTTATTTGCTAATAAAGCTTAGAAAAAAAAAAAATTTAATGAACAGATAATCCTTGTTAAAGAAGAAAGCAGTCGATAACTGCAATGTTTAGTTGCCTTTTCTTTTTTTGTTTTACTTTAGACTTTTTGATTTGTGACTTTTTTATTATGAGTCGGATAAAAAAGATCTATTTGTTCATTAAGCTACAAGTAAAAAATCACTGATCTTATACTTTTTATTCGAAGTTACTCATTTGCCTTGCCAGTTTGATAATTTCCAATCTTTTCATATCTTTAAAAAAAAATAAAATGAAGCAGAATAAAAAGGTAGAAAGAATAAAAAACTGAAAACAGTTAACCGTTTTTTGATTAAAAAATTACCGAAAGTAGTAGACACTGCACCTCCGACTACACTTATTCCACCAATCACCTCAAACTATTTTAAAAATTTTATTTTGAATTTTCTTCAAACTTCTGATAACTAATAGAGAGGTCTTAGAATGTATATATTCTTATCCAACTATTATCCATTTACCCTCGTTGAAAATTGGAAGGCTACCAGAACGGGTCACTTGCTATTTTTCTTTTGCGGCTAATTGAGCGGCACAGAGTGACACCAGTTACGGGGTCGAAAGAAGACGCGTAACCTTAAGCGACAAATCGTCGTTGTAGCCGTCGCTGAACAGCAGTACCTTAAACGCACTTACATTAAACCTACCAAAAAATTAACTTTTTCGTAATGCTCAGTTTCCTTCGTCCGCTTTCTTCTCTTTCACCCTTTTTTTTTTT
>UXUI01008353.1:7736-28398 GCA_900576705.1 Enterobius vermicularis
AATGATTGATCAGCTGGCAGTGTGAGAAACCTGGCATAGATCGGTGATTAAAATTTCGATAACTGAAATTTAAATTAATTTTAATCTGTTGAAGAAAACAAAAAAATTTAGATGATACAGGAAAACATCTGTGTGGCTTCCTTTTTGTTTCTTTTTATTTTAATTTTTTGAAGTTGAAAAGAACAGATAGAATTTTATTTAGAATCAATAAACCTTAGACGTTTTTTCTGGTTTGTTTATGTTTTCAGCTCTGTGAAACAGTGCCAAAGTGCTTTTTCTTTTCCCTCTCCCCACTAAAGGCATATAAATGTTTTTGTCCCTGTAATGTCGGTTGTCATTGCTGGTATTTCTTTGTTGGTTACCTGTAACGAAGAAAAAGGTGACATAGCTAAAGCACCAATAAATAGTTTCAGTTCTTCCGGTTGTTTTAATTTTTGTTTTTAGGTGAGGGGGAAGGGAAGGGGGGAACTTTTCATATCGGAAAATTACTTTGAATACTAGCGAAAAAATTGAGAAAAGTGATCAAACAAAGTAGATTTTATTGATGACGTTTTTTTTCTGCTTGATTAGTTCTTGACAACTTGGAGCAATTAGATTAATTTTAGTTTTATATTTTGTCGAGCTGATAGTTCTTTTTTTTTTTTTCTTTTTTGCTGAGGGAGAGAGAAAGGGTTCAGATAGTTTAGCCAGCTTTCCAGTAAGCAAACTTAGTGCCTACTGATGTTCTTTTTTTGTGGTCAGCAATGCCACGTTGTTGCGTTTTTTTTCCGCTTATTATATTATTAGAAAACAAAAAAAAATTCCTTTTTTTTTCTTGGGGGGGAAGAGGGGAGGGAAGAATATTGGGAAAAAAATGTTTGCAATAATAACAATAATTCGTAAACATCTTATAATATTATTAAGTTTTTTCCAGGGTTTCTTTCTTCGTAAGGTCAGCGTTACCGGTTTATTAGATTAATTTAAGCTTTAAAAGTGTTAGCACAGTAGCTGATCATCAAAGAGCAGACAGATGAGAATTTGGTAATAACAGCTAATGGTGCAACTACATCATATGTTAGATTAATAACCAGTCTATGTTTTTTTCTTTTTAGGCAAGAAGATTAGTCTCGTTCTTTTTTTTTACACCTCTACTTTTTATCCAGTCGATGAAGTCGGTTTAGTTGGCTAGTATGGAGGTTTTATGCATACTTTTTTTTTTTGTCATTGATACATGTTAATGTCACTTTATTGCCAAAGGTATGGGACATTTAGACTTATATGATTGAACATTGCTGTGTTGGTAATATTTTTTCCACAGAGGTTTTATCTGCCTAATTTATTCATTAGTATATGCATCAAGAATTTTTTCTTTTTCTGAAATACAATTATGTAGCATATAATTTTTTTCTGGAATTAGCGACTAATTTCTGCAACCAGACGTCGTCGCTTTTTGAGACATTTTTGTGCAAATTTTTGAACAGCATTAGCGGATATCGTCAAGCCTAGACAATAATTTTTTTTTCCAATATTTATTGCTTTGTCTCCATCCACATACAACTTTTTTTGCGTCTTTATTTTATTTAGTTAATTAATTAATTATTTATTTGTTTATCTACCTATTTGTCTATCTATCTATCCGTCTATCTATCTCTCTATCTAATTATTTTTCTTCCTGTTACAAGTAACACTTTTTATACTAAAGAATATTCAATTTTTTAGGTTGATAAGAAGGATAGTTCGTTCTTAATTGAACGAAGGTACATTTAACTCTTTACTGCTTTTATGATTTATCTCAGCTAAAAAGTTAGATTTACTTAGACCTCTGCTGTTTCTTAAGGCTTTCGCTAATGCAGTGAACGCAGTGAACGTAGAGGTTTTCTTTTCATGTCTGCTTAAATAAAAGAATTCTTCATAGGAGTGATTTCGTGATAGTCTAGACGTAAACTAGTTATGGAAAAGCCTAGATTAAAGTCTGGTAGGTGCAGAGCGTAAAAGAACACCGTGCTATTAGCTAATATTGTTGTTGAACTTAGGTAGGCGACTACTTCGGCATCATTTAGAAACTTTAGATTCGCTGTAGGATTACTTCCCCGTTGTCACTGTGAAAGGGATCATTCTTTGCTGGAGAAGTATTTTTTGAATTTTTGAAAAGCGCAAAAAAGATTTATTGAACTAAAAATTGTTTAGGGCATCAAAGATGAGTTATTTCTAAAATCTTTTATCAGTCGATATTAGGTGACCTAAAGAATCTGAAAATTACGTTTCAAAGCTGGATTAATGAGTGCTGAAATCTACTGAAGCTGTATGTTATTATTGATATCTATAGACAGTACAGTCTCATCATGAAAACCGGAGAAAATACTTTTTTTAGCAAAGCAGATCTTCCGTGAGGAACCTGAAATTGAATGGAAACGGGAAAACTAAAAGGTGTTGAACGCGTATGACTTTTTGCTTATTAAATGATAATTAAGATAGTAAGCTTTCTCAAAACTTAGTTAAGGAGGAGTTTTAAGTAGCAAGCCGTGTTGATTGTCAACAAATTGCATTTGAGAAAATCGAAAGGAGAGAAGTTATTTTTAGAATAAAAACTAAGTTTTGATATGTAAATGTAAATTAATTTTAATTCTTATTTAAATTTTTTATTATCACTGTAAACAAGGTGCTGTGGTGATTAGCTGGGACTTTTGTTTAAGTATAAGGCTCAATTAATCAGCAAATTTTTAATGCAGATGCAGTGAGGGCGTATGAAATGTTTGATGAAAGCTGAAAGCGAAACACGATGAATTCAAGCTTCTTTTTCTGTAGACTTTAAAAACATTGAGGCGTTAGCATAGAAATAATGATATGTCTGATAAAAAATGATAAAAATTTATATGCTCAAATATGGATTATTTCATCTATTGTTTCTACAAAAGAATATATTCAGTATGACAATTACAGGCAAGCAATTGGTCATCATTTTGTCTATTTATTTTTTCTTTTGTGTGTGTGGAAACACTCGAGTAAAAGTCGATTAACTTCCAAAATCTGTTTAAATCGGATTAAGAACACAAAGAAAGTTTTAGCGACAAATATGCATAAAAGCAGAAGAATTTTATAGAAAGAGATAATTTTGAAAAGAACCATTAAAATAAAAAAAGCCAAAAATTTAAAAAGTACAACTGTTAAATTTGTGACAGGCTAAACGGTTACTGTAAAAAAGAGAAATAGCTATAAAAAGAATTCCATTTAACTAAGCATAAATGTAAAGTTCTGTGTCCTATCAGGTATTTTTTAACATTTTCGGAAAAATAATTGTTCTGGTGGAACTGCTAACTTTGAAATGTCAACATTTTTGTAACTCATCCGACAGATACTGGTATTTTGAATATATGTGGCAAGTTTGAGGAACTTCAACAATTCACATTATATAGACTAACTCCAAATCTACTGAGGGAGAGGGGTGAGAGGTAAAGGAACTATTGATGAGTACATACATAAACATGAACTTTTTGAACCGGAAACATTTAACTGTTATCTAACTTTTTTTTATTTAACCTTTAATTATTCCTGGAAGTTCACTTCTGTCGAAGTGCATACGTCCTCGGAAAAAGAATTTCTTTCTTATATTTTTAATGTAAGTAAGCAGTTGTTTTTTTTTTAAATATCTTGAATTTATTAAGTAAGCAATTTATTAAGCTATTACTCGGTAGGTATTAAAGCATTCGAACCTCACTTGTCTGGAAACTATCCGTCATCACCTAACCGATGCATTGTCATCCGCTAAGACGAGAGGGTCTTCCGCTGAAAATAATCTACACACTCCAAACTGAATCATGAATAATGTTTGAGGTAAACGCGGAAAACTACTGTCAAGCATAATGGATTTATTACGTTATTTTCTCCAATGTTACTCTGACTTTGGATTTGCAAATGTTTTTATCATGTAAAAGACCTGTATCTTCAACTAAAAGAATTTTCTGCTAGAAAGAAAAAAGTTTTAGAGCATTTGTCTTAAATTTTTTTCTTCTATTTTTACCGGCCATTATTCCACATGTTTCTTATTTTTTGGTAAAAACTAAAGAAGTTGACATTTTCCAAGTTACTTCAGGACTATTAGCTCAGATGAGGGACTATAACAATTCTAAAAAAGCCTTTGCCGGTGTGGTTGAAAACTGGCGAATGAGTAGAAAATTATACGACGAAAAAGCGTGACTTTTGACTTGATTCGCGCTGTATAAGAAACCATTTGTTTTTTAAAATTCCAATCAGCTTTCAAGCGGGAGCCGTTTTACTATGTTCAAGGAATCTGAAAAAGTCAAGAGGTATGTCGCAATTGTGAGTTACTCCTCACAGTACACTATACTGCACATACTCCACAAGTCTACACGGGTCAGAAAGACATTTATGCGGTTTTTTTTAACAAGAGTGCAATGCCAAGTAGTACAGTTTCCAGAAAGTTCAGAAAAAAGTCAGTATTTCAAAATAAACTGACGTTCATTAGCACTGCTCTAGGCTTTACTTGTTCCACACGTCTGTTTTCAAAATTTGGTGGTTTGTAACTGAAAAACTTCTTGAAGAATCCTTACAGTTGACACCAATTTCGCTTCTTGTTAAAAGCTTTTATCATTTTACGTATCTGCACTGCTCTAAATAGGTCACATAAAGCTGGTTTCCATCAGTATGTTCGAATGCCACAAATTCGGAAGAATGTTACAGACATGGGTAGAAGTCACTTGAGTGCCATGATAAGATAGTGATTGAAGGTTGGCAAGATGGCACATGCTTAAGTAAATAAAGCTGAAAAGAAAAGAGAGGATGAAAAATGCAGAAGAAGCAAACAGCATCAGGTCATAAAAATAGAAATCTTGAAAAAACATCGGCATCAAGACAACAGGCACAGTTACCAATAGAGCGCACTCTTAAGGTCCCCAAAAAATTAGAGCGCTACCTGTCTGTAAGGCATGGCTTCGAGCCGCTCAAAGTAAGTGATCGAGCTTGCCTGGTACCATTGAAGCACTCTCTTAAAAAGGGTCTTGCTTAAGTTTTTAATCAGTTTTTTCTCTGAAAGATCTTGAGAATCACCGCTATACGACAGCAAGGGAAATAACATGGAACGTCATTTCCGGAAGTGATGAATGCCGAAATTTTAACACTGAATTTTACTAAAATATCTAGCACTGCTTTTTGCTAGGCGAAACCAGAAAGTTTATTTTCCTTTTTCATAAACAGATAAGGTTTCTTGGAGAAAATCAAAAGAAAAGTTGAACGAGACCACAGTCCAAAACTATTAAAATCGCGAAACGATTCGTTGTTATGTATCTCAAAATACTGGAATACTTCACTTATTTCTTGGTTAATTTTTACGCTTAAATGAAAGTGTAAAACCAGAGAAAGACCAAACCAATCTTTACTTAATGAACAAATATTGTAAGACTACATTCTGATTCTCAGGTTAAGACAGCAAGTATGGTCTGGCTTCAAAAGTTTGACGCAAAAATCCACCTACAACTGATAAATTTTACTGGATTTTGGTCGTGTTTTATTTCATATCCTTTTACAGTTTCTGTACAAAGGTTTTTCCGTTCTGTCGACTTAATCGTTTTCAAGATTTGAAAAATCGTTTTCAAAAGCTCCCCTACTTCATCGCACAAGTGCCTGAAATGCAGGTTTCCTTGAAAAACTTAGTTTAGAAATCATGGATTTTTTTTTTAAACAAGGTGGTTCAGGAAATAATTTGGAAACTTAGCTCCTACGCTTGTCATGAAAAAAAGGCGTACAATTTTGAAACAAAAAATTACGCTATCTTCACTTGTCATTGAGCATCCCAAAATTTAGCATGCCAGAAGAAACTGTTTTTTTTTCTCAAACTTTTTTTATTCATTAATTATGGAGACTCAAAACGATGATATCGGAAGTTAATCCCTTTTAGATCATTATTAGTGGCAAACAGTTTCCGCCAAAATGATGACTTTTTAGAGAAGGGCTTATCAAAAAATTTACCTGACATTTCCTCAGTGTCCAGTCGATTTCTAACACTGGTATCAGCATGTAAGCAGCAGAAAAGACACAGAATGAATACCATTATACCGTTTCAGCTCTGAATAATACTTTGTTTTCAGTAGGAGGATATTTTTTGATGGCTCGATGGCCTCAGACATACTCAAAAATTGATGCATTTCACGTGCATTAGACGGGTACCATATAACAATACTGTTTTAGAAGTTCTGAAATGTTAAAAGGACGCTACAGTTTGGGAGACCATTAAAGACATGGTTTTGTTTTGTTTGTCACTTTATTAGGGAAAATAATTATTCTAAAATCTAGGACACTTTCGCTTATAAGGTCAGAAAAATTTAATGTCAGAGATTTAACTGTTTTTTTTTTTCTCAATTTAATTTTTCAAAAATCATTTTCTGTCTTTTCTTATATGAAAGCACAAAATATTTTCTTTCTGTTCTTTTTTTTTTTTTTTGAGGTCGGTACTGATTAATGTATTGTTCAAACATTTATTTGTAGTTGGACATTACCTGCTGTATTTCAATGCTTTGTTTTATCTTATCTCTTTTTCTTCTATATAACTATCATTAAACAAGGGGCTGGATCCATCTAAAGACCCTTTTTTTGTTATGACTCTAAAATACTCTAAAATACGCTATCAGTTTACACTTTAAAAAAAATTTATGAACTATATAACTAGAATTTAGGTTTATTGAGGTTTTCCTTTGGTACTGGCAGTAAACGTTTGATCAGGCGAAACTCTGCTGATCAAAAGAATTCCCTAAATAATTAAGATATAGCAAAATTTTACATTTATTTTTGGGTTCGATGGATTCTTTATGAGTTTTCTATTGAGAAAATTAAATACTGTCAGTACTGTCAACGCGGTATCCTATCTAAAGAATTGTTTTTTTATGAAGCTCGTTGGCGACAATGCGTTGGCCTCGTCGACGACGCTTCAAAAAACCGGAAAGTGAGTACTACCGTATCCGATATGTCACTGAAGATGTTAAACTTTCAACTCTTAAGGCGTTAGGAAGGGTACGATTATGAAGCAACATATGTTGTAAAAAAGCTATGAGTCTTTATCTTACGTGAAACCACTTATTTTCTTCCTTTTTATGTGGCAGTTATAAAAGACAAAGAACTGTGCATTTTCTTTTGCAGAAAGCCTTCAAGCAAAGCATAGTTGTGGAAGAAAAGATTGATGGGAATGAGTATTTAGAAGAATTTCGAAGGCTAGATCGAATTGCTAAAGGTGTAAGTTGCCTGTTGTTGGTTATTACAAAAGTCGGAATGCTTTCTTCAGAAAGCTGTGATAACTCAAATATAGAAATTATATATTCTATCTGCCAGACTTAAAAGATCAAACTCCTATTTAGCATGAAATTACTGATGTCTACCTTAACGTTTAACCACTTCCAATAAGCTGTTGAAGGTAACTTTTGTATGAAATTTAGAAGTATGACTATATTGCTAATGCCAGTTTGAAAGAAGAAATTTTACAAGTACAACTATTCTTCTGGACAATTTTCTTTGCTGGGCTTTATGTGTACGTCTGGCAACAAAATGGACGAAAATTTGCCGTTACACTTTTAACTATAGTTCCTCTTGGTAAGAACAGTTTGTCGTGTTTACTGTCTAACTTGTAGCTTCTTAATCTTCCTTCTCAAAAAAGATTGATTGAACACTTATAAGAAAGCAAGGACGTGAGATTAAAACTATCAAATGCTTAGGATGATCCAAGATTTCCGTTAATAGTTCTCACAAAAATTTTTTCAAAGAAAAAGTGATAGTTCTGTCGCGTCAAATGCAAGAATTTGGAGCTGTGGCTTCCATAGAGTACACGAGACCATAGGTTGCACAACTTTTACAGTTACGGAAGAAGCCAGTTCGTTGAAAGGAAAGTTTATTTAAAAGAGGAGTAGAAAGACGTCTAGTAGGAATATTCACACACACTTAGGAAACCACAGCGTCGTAAATTTGTTGTTTTTATACTATTACTGTTCCTGAATTTGGCGACTACAGTTTTTCTGAAAAATTGTTATATTTAGAAAACATTTTCTGCAAAGGTTTTTCTTAAATGTTCCCAATAAACCTCCACTTTACAGATTTTGAGAGCTTCTTTCTGCACTGCAAAGAAGTTTAGAAGAGTTAGATCGACATTCATAAGAAGCGTAATTGTTACAGAATTGCTAACTTAATAGTTATACTAGAGGGTTTCGTTAGGGCCAAGATAAAGAAATTTTATTGGTGCTTGAAGAAGTCCCTTTAGTGACTACCGAGTTAACAAGTCCATAACATTTGCAAGGTTTGTTGCTAGCAGATACAGCAGTTTTGTAATGACAAACTGTTTTTATTATTATTACTTTATATAAAACTGTTTTTTGAATACTCAATTAGAGTCTTTTTTACGTCGTTTTATAAGACACCTTTTTCAGCTTTCTATGTTGCCTTTATCGCTTCATTTTGGCTAATAGTTGCTGTATTAATCGGTCACTGGTTCGGTGTTGCTCAGAATACATCTGGATTTCGCCGATACGGCCAAGATCCTGCCATTGGTAAGCGTTATAATTATTCTTGTGGTCTTATGCTTTCTTTCTTTTTGAACTAAGTTCCAGTCTTGACTGCAACGTCTTTTACAGAACAGTTCCCGTATCGTGTCATTCGTCCTTCACGAAAACGCTCCAGTTCATCTGAGAGTTCGTTAGGTGCAGATATTGTGGCAATAAAAATGCCTGCACCAGAAAAACTACAAGGTTAGTTGCATGTGAGATATTGCGTTTCAATGAAGTTATATGAAGCAAATGTTCCTCTTTATTCCGAGTATTTCCAATATTTGAAAAGTAGTAGTTAAACATATATACCCCTTGAAACGATTAAATTTTTAATTAAATTAAAGCCTTATTTTTTCTTTTTGCCATTGGTGCAATCTTGAGGAGAAAAGTCTTCATTTTGCATTCCTAAACTTCGATATTTATATTTCTAATTCAGAGTAGTTGAAAGTTTCATATTACAAAAAACTTCAGAAGGATAACGGAAAAATAAAATTTAAAATTTTCTTTTTAATCGTATAGAAAACTTGAACGTCGCCAATAGCCTTTTAAGGTTGTCTACTAAAAATCACCAGCCTAAATTTTTAGCTTATATTGATGCTGGGATATCACCTGCCATTGGCCATAACAAATTACTTTGATACTGTTCCACTGAAACGGTCTCGCTAATTAAATTATTTAATTTTGTATACATAATGTGCGATTATCTACAAGTTTGATACAATCTAACAACATTATGGATTCCTATCATTTAAAAGTGATATCTGTGTAACTTCTTTATCTTTCTATATCGTTCAACTTTATTAAAGCACTCAAAACTTCACGGCCGTCGTCAGTACTGCTGCTTAATTTGTAGTTTCAACCTGATAAGCTGTAATTTTAATTATATCTTTATTTGTTTAATGTATAAAATTATTCTCAACTTTAAAAACAAGTTAGTTTTAATAAAAATTAAAAAAGTGTGAAAAAACGATTGACATTATTTTGCAATGAACAGTTTAACAGAAAAAATACCGTGAGAAAGATGGATCAGCAACAAATTATTTAACTTTTATTTTGCTCCATCTCGTTTTTTTTTTCCACTTATTTCAATTCGCCTCTAGAGAGGTCTGTTTACAGAATTGTCTCAATATCCTGCAGAAATCCGGAAAGTGATTGTTGTCATTTTCAGTGTCTTTGTTACAAATTTTGCCCTGCTAAAAGTGAAGAAGACACTTTTAAACACTTCTATACTAGTTTCTTAAAAGCAAACAGACAAAAATAAACAGTTGTGTAAACTGGATAAAAATGACGACGACACCATTAACTAATTCGTCAAATAAATCCATTTGTGGCTAACCAAGCAAGATACGTAAATCGTTAAATAATTTCGTGCAGATCAATTGTACATAATTTTATTTACATCCCCAAGCGTCGCACCTTCAAAATTCTAAGTTAAACCGCACTTTTTATTCACCTCAACTTTTTAAATGGTTTTTAAATTAAAAAAAAAAAACAATGAAAAAGGACGCTTACAGTTGAGTGGAACTCCATACTCTATCGCAGGAATGCAAAGGTGATGTCAAACGAGTAAACAAATATGTGGCCGGAACTCCACAAAAGACTCAGTCGCTGACAAAAACTGGAGGGATCAGACATTTTTTTTAAAATATAGTTTTGCAAGCCCTATCTATCCGGAATGTGTCTTGGCTAACTGACAGTAATTATTAAAATTGAAGGTCAATTGCTATAAATGTGTCAGCAATCAAATTCCGAATTTCTGTAGGACACTGATTTCCTTCCGCTATGTCCTATTAAGTCTTCGTTTCCTCATTGACTTTTACTGTGCCCGCATTTAGCCTCTACGTTTCACAGTACTGAACAGTAGCTCTTCTTATTCCACCTTTATAAGCTTTTGAGATCTCAGGCCGCAAGTCTTATATCTCTTACAGAGGATAATGAACCAATGACTACTTTAACACTTAAACTTGATTCCTTATTTGCTGATATCTAACTCTTGCCTTAGTGTGCGACAAAAGATCGATACTTAGCTATTTATGTGTCCATTTATATCCACAACTACGGAGTGCCTAAGAATCAACCGGAAGGTAATATAGCGAAAAGAACTGGTAAACACATTGCAAACTAACTTAAAAAAGGAATATAACGAAAATACACCTCGAATTGAAATAAAAATTCAGTAAACAAAGACAAAGCTTCCTACTTGGCAAAATTAAAGTGATCTCCAGCAAAAGTGATCTCTTCACTTAATGAGACGTTAAAAATGATATCAATCACCAAAATTAGAAAGCAATCGATACGATTAAAGCCGGGTCTCGATTCAATCGATCATTAACTATTGTAATAAATATCCTATCCTTTTATAGCTTTTGACCCTTGATCTCTTTTTTTTTAACCAATTCCACCGCTTCTCCCAAAGCTTCTTCTCGACGGGGTTACAGTGACATTAGACCAGTCTCTAAGCCCAAGCCTGGCACTCTTCCCAAAGCTTCCTTTCGAGGAGTCTACAGTGGCTTTGGACTATTTGCTTTTGGCTTTCACGCACATTCGCGACAGCCACAAACTTTTACTGGATATTTCAAGAAGAAGAAAGTCTGAGCAAGAAACTTTAGTTCAGCCGAGTCGATTGAGGGAAGACGACATGAACAGTTCAAAGATTTAGCAAACAGCTCAGAAATAAGGAAATATCAAAACTTAAAATTTATGTACAATTAAGAGTCCTTAATGATTCATCATGTGTCTTCCTTTTTCTGGTGAGATTTAAGCATTAAATGGCTTCTTTTAAAAAGTCTTTACGCATGACTTCCGATTGGCATTATTTATGCAGGTAGATCAACCCAATACTGCCACTAATTTTAATCAAATAGATCACTCAAGCCGCGGAAATAAGTGATTTTAAAAAATTAGAAGTGTATACTAATTGTTCTTGTACGACTTCCGCCTATTCAGAAATACGTTTTCCGTAATTTAGAATCATATAAGGATGGATCACCTGACCGTACCAAGACTAGCTATGACATTAGCTATAGCTACTAGGGCAGCATTGTGTTACTTCTGAATGTCATGGCGATAATGTGCACTGTCATTCGAAATCTGTCAGTATTCTAATAAAAATCAACAAATTTTTAGGTAGCGACATTCAGAAATGTAACTTGTCAATAATAGTTTCCTGCATAGATTAAAATAACTAGGGCTTAGCGGAATCCTGCACAACAGTGCCTAACAGTCTAAAAAAAGTTAACTCGATGACAACAAAGTTATGTGAACCAAGGATTGAAGACGGATAGCAAATTCAGTTGTATGAAAGGTTGACAAATTAGGATTGTGACTTTCGAAAACAGAATTTTTGTTCAAAGTTTTCAAATTTCTTCTCACTTTTTTGATGATATCAATATAGCTGAGGAAATTAGAAACCAATCCTCAAAAAACTTTGAATTCAGCAGTGATAATAGAAAGCTTAGCAAGCTGAATTGACGACTTACAGAAAGAAGACCGAATTTTGAACAAAGATAATGTATATAAAAAAATATCCATGAGGGTTGGCTACGAAAAAGACAAGATAAAAAAATGAAACAGTAGAAAGACTGAAACAAATCTAGTGCCAACGTAAAAAAGTTGCAGTTTCATTCAGCAGCTTTAGTTCAGCTGGTAAAGGGAAAGGGAGGAGCACACTTCGCTACACTGCAACATCTATATTTTATTTCCACTCTCCTTTCTCCTATCTCCTTTACAAAAAATTCACTTCTACTTCTTACTTGGATAAATTATCCTTTTGACCGTTTTCCCAATTCAAGTAATCTTTAGCTGTAAACATAACTTGATTGTTTACCAGCTTATGCAATTCATTACTTCTGATCCGAACACCCAAACAAAAGTATTTGACGTGCATTTTTATAAATAGAAAATAATACTCTCCAGTTCTGACAATTTACTGGAAAGCTGAAGAAATAAAGCTTATTTTATACAACTACGTGGAGTTTACAGGTATGAGGACTGGAATTAACACCATCCTAAACAAGTGTACAAACCTGTCTGCTGCCTCTAGTTCCCTCACCCACGTACCTTGACAAATAGCAGTTAAGAAGACCTTGCTTGAGAAAAGATCGCATAACTGGGTGAAAATAAACTTTTCTGAGCAGTTAATGTTGGGAAACCTTTATGAGCAAAACTTACATTCACATAAAATTTCACTTAAAAGTGCGAAGAGCCGTTACATTTGTCATCGTTATCACTTGAAGACAGCAAAATCCATAGAACAAAATTACAGTACCTTTTTTTCCTTGCTTCAATGTCAGGTTCAGTAATATCTGGCCTACTAATAAACATGAAAATGGTGTAGGTGGCTGTCAAAAAAAGATAACGTTCTGAAGTCAAAATGGAGAAAAATGAGTATTTTTGCTCCACATCTCAAAGTATCGTTTTTAAAGCAAAAATTATTGTGTACTCAAAATTTTAAAGACCATTTACTGTAGTTTGAGTGAATACTTAGTCTTTTACTAACAAGGAATTGACAAAATCAGTTAAAAATTATTTCTTTACATCAGCAGACAGTAATCAAAGTTCCAGATAATTCCTCAATTAATTACTCAATGAAATTTTACTTCAAATTGAAAGTGTACTTTCGTTAAATTACATCTGTTCACTTTAATATTATGTTATTAGTATCGGTATTATAAGAAGTATAACAGTGTAATCCGCTTATTTTCAATGCTTCATTCAATTATTTCATGCTGAAGACGAGTTTTGAGATTTGCACTGAAGATTATGGCAGTAAAATGAAAAATCAGAAGATCTATTTCTAGTAGTATTTATAATAAGAATTCACCACAATTTGCGAAGAAATAATGCATTAATGTAGAAAACCAATTAAAATCTCCAAAATTTCAGATTTACGTACACACCTCGCTTTCGCACTTATAATTTAATATTGGTATTCGTTGGCTAAAACTGAAATACGGTATCTAACTCTAAAATTAGAAAAGAAAAAATATTAGACCATAAAAGAATCTGTCTACTTTTAAAGATATATTACACAGAACTACTGATTTTCAAATTCAACTTCACCTGACGATAACCATTGCCGTATCGATCATCGTCGCAACGACAATAAGATGCAGCAGCAGCAATAATACCAGCAGCAACGGCATCAGTGTCTGTGGTTGGAAATTAAACACTGCGATGGCAGTCTGCCAAGCAGAGAATTACTGCAGTTTGCGTAAGTGAAAGAGGCGATATGCGGAGTTCAAATCACCGGCGATGATGAGAACCCACTGAACTGCTTAATGTTGGTCGAACGATGTTGGGGAGGTAAAAACTTCTGTGTGCTTTTTCTTTTTCTGTCTTTCAAGTTATTGACAGATTCACGGTGTTAAATCGTCTAATTGGGGGGTTTTTAATTTTCAGTAAAGTTATACAGTGGTGTTGTGTAAATGCTTTATATTTCTTTCTTCCACTAATATTTTAGTTTCGTCGTTTGTTAGTTTCTGCTGGTAAATCAAAGTTGTTTTTTCGTTTCTCATGCAGATCTTTCCAGACGGAAATGAGAAAAAAGTTTTTGTAAAAATTATTAGAAATATTGGAAGTTAATACAGTAAATTTAAAAGAGGTAAAAATTTGGTTGAATAAAAGTTTCCATATGGTAACGTTCCTGCAAATTCTTTTAGTTCAATAAGTATCATTCACAAACCGTTCTGTAAAGCATTGGTTTTTTTTATTATTTTTTTCTTTTTTTCTTGATTGTTATTGTTAGTTTGGTTGTTGAAGTATGAAACATCTGTAAGTGCTGTTCTGTTGAAAGATTTTTTTTATTTTTGGTTCATTTTCCTTGCAAAACAATTGCTTAGGTCCAAGAAATTTTTTGCTTGCTGATCGGTAACTCTGCTGTATCTGATTTGGTGGTATTGTTGCCATTGAGTAAGTTTTTATAATAACTGTTGTAGTTCCAGGCGTTTTTTTTTTTTTTTTTTAGATTTTACTTTTTCGTTCTTTCTTATCTTATTTCTTTTCCTCTTTCATCTTTTCTTGTTGACAGCGTTTAGGGTAGTTTGGAAAACAAATTCCTGATTTATATGCTTTTGTTTTGTGGCTGTGTATACTTTTCTGACCGTTTTATATTGAAACAAGTTTAGTTTTGGTTTTCTGTGGTATTTATCAATTTTACTTTATTATTACTGCCATGGTTGTTATTACTGTTATTATCATTATTATTATTACTAACATTTTTACACTGCTTTAATTTTACTGCAGATTTCGTCCGCTACCAACAACTGCGCTGTGTAAATGCTTTATTTAATTTGGCTAATTAATAAATTAATTTTTTTGGTTCAGCTATACAAAGTGGATTAAATGTTTATTGTTATTACTGTTCTTGTAGGACCGTAGATTTAGACTCAGGTATGTCATACGTGTTTTCACTTCACCAGTTAAAATCTGCTTGTAAAGAATGAGTTCCATGATGCAGCGGTACATATTTAACGAGATATTTGGGTTACAATTTTGGAGCAGAACGCTAAACATGGGAGGTGGTGATGGTGGTAGTGTCTTTTGGAGGCGTGCCGCGAGATTGACGCGACGCGTTCATATTCTTCTTTCTTGTTATTTAAACTTCTACATTATTCCTACCTCTTTCCAAGTTTTATTTTGTTTTTTATTTCAGATACTTGTATTATATTATCTATACTGCATTTTAAAATTTTTAAGCTTAGTTCTGCCACAGTTATGACTGCCGCAACTGCTACTGAAACTGCTGATTTCAATCTTCTTACGTATAACCCTGAAACGGGCTTACTTGATGTAAGTTTATAATTTTTTAGTTCGTACTTCTTATTTGCTGTTAAATATCGATGGCAAAATTGTAAGTATATAGCACTCTAAGTTTGTATTCCAATGTTTCCGCTCAGAAAATTTCTTTGACTTTTTTTCTAAACTTTCAACTTGACTTATGTCTTAGGGAATTGCTTGTTGCAAATAATTTTTTATTTGTTCAATTTACCTAATAAGTCTATATATTCTGATTGACATTCATCTCTTTGTGGTAAATCTTCTTGTTCTCGATCTCTAGTTTCACTAATTTTCGTGTTCAGTGCTTATTAGCTTTAAGCGATTGCAGTTCAACACTGCTTTTGAATTGCTTTTCTCGAAGAATTTTTTCTTCATACTTCCTTTAGCTGCAGAAATGTGTGAAATGCTGCGCAACCTTATTAGCAACAGATTCGGCTACAAAACTGTCAAGATAAAATGCAGTGCACGTACAGAGTAGCCAGTTTATTTGTTATATTATATATATTTAGCAGCCGTTTCCTTTGTCAGTGTTAGGCCATCGTATCTTCCATTCTTAAAGCATCTTATTTTTTAGGGTTTTAGGTTGCTGTGGGACTACAGCAGTTTATGAAGCTTTCTTCTAGATCTTTTTTAGAGCATGTTGGATCCTTGTTAATTTTTATAATTTGTTTTTAAGATGCTACATAATGTAGTTCTTATATCTTTTAGGGTTTCAAAAGATGGTTATTGTAGGCTATAGATGCTTTGACTTCCTGTGGTTCGCCGAATGGAAAGAGCAAGAAAAGGTGGAAGCCTCCTAGTCGTTGGAAATCTGTGAATTCCCAGTACTGCAACGCGTGTAAGGTAATTTCTGATTTTTTTGGCTACAGTTTCTACTCTTTTGTTGCTTATCTTTTTTTTTTCCTAATTAAGTGTCCTTATCGGTTCTGATTGACCAGCTCTGTTATGTGCAACTATTTTTTAGTTCTAGGAGTTTAATAGCTACTTTCTTTGTCATTAGAAACAGGTTTCATGCTCATTTTTAAAAGCTCTTTCTTCCAGTACTTGATCATTTTAAGCTTTTTGCACTTGTTTTTTGGGGACTTTCTGATGCATTTACTTGTTCAGGTTTGTAAGGATGTTGCTATTTTATGTTTTGAACACCTATGGTGTTGTTTTCCAAGCTGCTGTATAGTGCAGTGTTTATTTGATATTGCTTACTTTCTGCACATCTTAACTTACTATTACTGATGTTTGAATATACAGTTATTAAGAATTCAGGAAGGCGGTGAACTTCTCTGCTGCGACAGATGTCCTTCCTCTTTTCATTTAATGTGCCATCAACCCCCAATTTCGAGGGACGCGATTCCAAGCGGTAAATGGCTATGCCATCGTTGTGTATATGTTACAGAAAATAGCGATACAAATACTAAAACAACAAAGAAAGAATTAAAAAATGCTTCTGTTAGTTTTTTGAAATTTTCGCATTTGTTGCTTTAAAAAGTCATTTGTTTTTTCCTTCGTAAAAGTTTGTAAAATGTTCGAGTAGTCATCTATCGTTTGCTAAAAACTGCTCATATCTTATCGTTTTCTGTCCGCGGTAAGGAAATTGAAAATACATTTTGATTGAGATTTATTCTCGCTTAGCCAAGTGATTTATGCTTCGCTTGGGTTAACTAAGAAGATAAGCGCCAATTCTTTTTCCTCCTAGGGAATCAAAATTTTGAACTTATTTCTTTGTCATTTGACAGATAAGTTGTCATATATATTTTTATACTTTTCTCAATTAAAATTTTTTTTGAGTATAAAGATGTATAAATCTTAGAAAGACGTTAGCTGCCTGTTTTATTTCAGACTGAAGAAGGAAGGAATGAAACTGTTATGAAGGATATCCTTGATGGATTTGAGGAGGGCGAAGACCCTTTAGCTGTTTTGGCTAATGCAGCCCTTGCTGCTAACTCAGAGCAGTTTACTTTGCCTTACACAATTAATAATGATGCTACTGTTTTACCATATGATCATAAGCATTCTGCTCATTTAAAACCTCGAGATCGGTGTAGCTTTTGCGCTACGTAAGTTCCCACTTAGTTAAAGATTTTGAGTAGTTTTTCACTTGTAGCTGTCTATAAATTTTTGTGTTTTGTTTAGCGGTGTTGGTAGTGGAACATTAATAAAGTGCGATTTTTGTTCCTTAGCATATCATTTGGATTGTTTACGACCTCCGTTAACCGTACCTCCTAAAGATAAATGGATGTGCCCTGCTCACATTGAACATTTTGTGGTAAATTTTTGGAATATAGACTAATTTCTTGAGTTTTGTTTTTATTCTTAAATATGTATACATTTGCTAAATTTCATACTTGAAAGGACTCGATTTTTTTTAAGGCTTACTTGTCTGTTACAGGATAAAAAGCTATTAACATCTGCTTCATTTACGGAAAGGATGCGTTTATGGAGGAAATTTGCTCGTCAAGAAGTTGACGAACAAACAGTTAAATTAGCGTTTTTTGCGAAGAATTTAGCGTATCGTCAGAACTGTCTACTGCAAAATCCGGGCATTGAGGTACTCACGTTTGTCTTGAAATTATTTGTAGTAAACGTCAACCTTTCATTCTTCTAATATTCAATTCATTCTTTTAAAATTGGATGCTTTAAGTTTGGTCGGAAGCAAGTACGGGTACCGAAAGCAGTTAAAGATTTATATCGGAAAAGATGGAAGTACTGGGAAGATGACGAGTTACCGTCGAGTGCTGAACAAGAGGAGTGGTTTGATGCCATCTTAAGATTGCAGAAAATGGAGGGATTGCTCGAATCTTCAAAAAGAAACGAAACTGAATCAGTCGAGTGCAAAGAAAATACCGCGAAATCTGAAGCCGGTGGAGAGAGTGGAATGGAAGGATGTTATGTGAATTTTCCAGAAACAACAATGAAAAAAGGTTATGGTGTGCAAAATGATTCTTGTAATGTAACTTGTGAGACTGGGAAGTCATCGAGAAACTGTGGCAACGATTGTCGTCATTACGAGGTTCTTTTCTGCTTCGTTTTCTATTGTCGAAATATTTGGAGGAACGGTGTTTTTTTAAGGATCTGTTAGTTGGAGATTTGGCTGCACGTATTCGGAATGAGTGTCTAAAAACCATGGAAGATTCTCGTGTCACTAAAGAGCATAGATTAATGGGTGCTTTAGCTTTTCAGCGACTGCAGCAGCTAGCTAACACGAAGAAAACATGTCCTGATGAGCTGAAGTTTGATAAAAGTTTGTCCTTTGTTATTTTCCTGGAAGAATTTTTTTTTGAACTAGTGTTTAATTCCTTTCAAGCGTTTGTTCTTAGGAGTACTAAGGCCCAATGTCCCAGTTCTAGCAGTGCTAAAAGCACCGGGGTGTGATGCATTTCCTATTCAAAGGTTGATTACAACTATTGGGACTAGCGAAAGATGTGATTTGAATTTGTTGTTTGCTTCTCCTTTATGTACCGCATTTGGAGTGCATCATGCAGACGTTGTGTTTGACAAGGTTCGCGTTAAGTGAGGCCAACTTTCACCTTCGATTCTATATGTTTTTGTTGGATTTGATTCCAACTACTGATTTTATTGTTTTTCATTAGTTCTTTGGTAAGGCTAGAAGGTAGTTCATTAAGTTGTTCGAGTTTTTTCAGATGCGTCGTCGATTTGAAATACATTACAAGCGGGGTGAAGCCGTTATAGTAGATGGTGTTTGTTATGCTGATAATGAGAACAGTAAGAAAAGTAACTGTGTTTGTTCAATAACTAATGATGCGTTTATTCGCGGAGCAGCTCCACTGCGGCATGGTAGCTGTATAAAAATCGGGTGTGCAAATTTTATCTTTGCCTCGTTTTTTTAAACGTTTTTGTTGTAAATGGCGATGGGCATCTAGACCTTTATTTTGGTATTTATGCACAAGAATTGTGATAATTATTGGTAGTGCCAAAGTTCCTGCTATAACGTAGATTTAATGTAGGTGTGCCTTCTTATATGTTTTGTTTTGCAGTATTATCTTTTTTGTAATTGCTAATTATTCGTGCCTGTCATAAAAGAGCGTCAAAATAAGAACACTTTCCTGATTACAAACGAAAAATAAATCTCACGTTTTTGGTGAATTGTCTATATTATTTTATGATCCTGCATTATAATTTACTGTTTTTCCAATTTAGTTATTAATCTACGGGTTTTTCGAGCTTATTCTGAGTAAAAGTTTTAGGATTTGCAAAAAAGTGCCGATGAGCTCGATTTTTTTTTTTGTATATCCGGTAGCGTGTTTTTGCATGTTTTTATTTTCAGTACATCTCTGGTTTCATATGCATATTTGTTCATATGTTTTCTGTGTACTATTTCGCATCAGCAGCACTGTTTGTATATTTGTCCGTATAATTGCCTTAAATTGTTCAATTGCATCTCATGTTGTTGCTAGAATTTTTTGTATTAAAGTGTTCTGTGGTTTTTTTAAAGTCTCCAGGATTGCTGGTTGGCTTTGACCGTCGCTCATGAAATGGTACCCGTCACACTAAATAATATCAGAGTTAGAAGAAGGGAGGATTGTAAGTTTTGAAACAGCTCCTCTAGTAAAGTCTTGTCCTCTCAGGTGGACTTCTAAACTTGGTCTTTTCGTATGCTTGTTTTACCTACCTTTTGGTCTGTACTTGTATTTTATTTGTCGGGGGATTATTTGTCACATCCCTTCCTTTTCTCTAATTGTTGCAAAGCTTTAAATTTTTTAGGAGCGGGCGACAGGTGATTTCGTTAAGTCCGGGGTTCACTCCAGCATGGTTTTTAGGTTTTACGGGTCTGAAAATTCGTTTTGAGTTTGTGCTTTGTTGAGAGCGCGAAACAAAAAAGCTAGTTCAGCTACAAAGATTTTTTTAGAAGTGCTTGAGTTTGAAGAGAGGCTCTCTGATTTGTGGAGGGTTGAACGTGAGACATTGTTTGGTGTTCCCGGTGATCTGTAGGCAACAAAAAGTTTTTTTTTTGGTGCCAGGTTTTTGGCTGTTCTTTTTTTTTAAGCTATTGTCTAATTATTTATTTGTCAGGCAATACAAATGGGTTAGTTTGATTGTCAAAATGGTGAACGATAGGAAAATAAGAAATCACTTTATTCATTTGTTAGAAACAGCTTGATAAAAGGAGGGAGCAGAAATGAGATATAATGCCTGCTTTGGGCTGTTTTGAGGACATCTTTTGTTACATTCTCTTCAAATGTTCTTAGTGTTTTTTTTTATTTCCTTTTGTTTCCGTTTCCATTTTTTACTTCTTAGTTCTTATTTTTTTTTTTCACTTTTATTTCTTTCAAAGGTCAACTTTTCATCTAATGGTAGTGTAAGAGGACTATATGGATGTTTTAATATATATAAATATATATAAATATATAAATATA
>UXUI01008356.1:0-16196 GCA_900576705.1 Enterobius vermicularis
ATATTACGTTTGTAATTTATGTGTTTTAAAGCAAAAGAAAAAGAAAAGAGTCAGCACTTTACTGTAAATATTACAAGATATAAACATATGATCTGAAAAGTTAAAAGTTTTTTTTCTATTAAGTTATTTTTCAGTTTTTTTTCCTAGTCAAAATATTTCATCTTTTGCTACTCCAATGCTTTTCAAGCTTTTTAATAAGGACAAAGAAAAAGTGTATCATTGGCGTAAAAACGCGAAAAAAGAACAAAACGTTTAAGCAAAAATACAACAGTCATTTGAATTTAAAAAAAAAAAAAAAGCTGAAAAATCAGACTACAGTACAGATAAGTAAATACAACCATGTAAATTTATACATATATATATATACGTACATTTATATGTATATTGTTACCTTAGATAAACTAAGTGATCAACAGCCATTATCGGCAACTATGATTCAATAGCGTTTGCTAACAGCAATTCCAAAAAAAAACTAAACTATCGATTATCAATGATAGAATTTTTGCTGCTGTTAAATTATTACTGAAATTGAACAAATCAAATTTTAATCAATTTTTTTTATTTTATTACTATAATTCGCTGACAAATTAACAGTGATAACAGTAGAAGAAATTGAATAAATTTTTGTTTACACTAACTTTCAAAAAAAAAAATAAATAAATAAAGGTAGCGAAAAAAAATATTGAAAACAAATGAATCAAAGATATATGGCAGTAACTTTTTAATGTTCAAATATTTTTTTCTTATAAACAGATAAATAAGCAAATTTATGTCCGATTTACAGTCCTATAAATATAGGTATAGGTTTCAATGAGAAATAAACAGCCAGTAGACTAAATCCCATTGAATTAACAACAGCAACAGCGACAACAATTGCACAAAAAATAGAGAGAATTAAATCTCTTTTTTTTCTTTATCACCATCTGCGAGCAACGATTTTCACAAAAATAACAACAGATAACATTAAGTTGTACAGTTTAATAAAAAATTGTTCATAAAATTATTGCAGAATAAAGAAGAAATGATGAAAAAAAAAAAAGAGATTACAATAATCTATCAATAAACAAAAAACTTTTGTGTTGATTTTTTAACAGCAAATAGTTTTCCTTTTCCCCAACTTTCTTATTTTTTGCCTTCCTCCTTTTTTTTTCTAGTTTTTTCTTCTTTTTTGCAACAGTACCAATTGATCGATGACAAAAATTTTTGCTACAGCACAACAATAAACAGTTTAGCATAAGAGTTATCTAATTTGTATATATCGGTATGCGCAATTTTAAAGGTTTTAAAAGAAAATACAATAATTTATCAACTTATCAGCAAACTTAAAATTATAACTTGTAAAATATGACAGAGAAGAAATTGCATCAAATAACACAGCAGTTCGAACTATCAAAAATATTTGTCAGAAAATAAAGACTATTTAAAAATGCAAGTGTTTCTTCCCTTCCTTTTTTTTTTCCTACATAACAGACACTGTATTTTTTGAATTTTTCTAAGTGAAAAAAAAAGGAAAGCCTATTTAAACCAAATACAAACAACAATCTTTGTGAAATGTCACCAAAACAGATAAATTATTTTTAAAAAAAACAAAAGAAAAAAACATATTTGATTATATTTATAAACTTGTAAAATTTAACCAATAAATGAAAAAAAAAGAGAAATAATCCAAAAAAAAATTAACATAATACAGTTGTGAATAAATAGAGAGGAAAAAAATTATGTGAACAAAATTTTTTAGCTTAACACTCTATAAAAATAACAAATTTTAAAAACTATAACAGTATCAAAAAGAACAAACCAAGAAACAAATACAAATAATGAGTGCATTTAACAGTAAAACTAAAGTTCAAAATATTATAAAAGCATTGGCAATCAAACTGTTCAAAACTGTTAAACTAATCTATCCATTTAAAAATCACTTACCTTTTTTCCCTCTTCTTTTACTACCACTATTTCTTTGTTCCATTTAGATAAAATATATGAATAAATGAAATGTATTTTAAAAAAAAAAAAAACAATTTTTTTCATTAATACACAGTCAATGTAAAATAAACATTCAACTGTTAAACAATATTGGTAACCAAATATTAAAAACTAAGTTAAATGTACCTTTAAATATATTTATTAACTTTTATTGCTTAACGCTTTTTGGTTATAGAAATATTGCTTTTTACTGCCAACAATGTTATAACTTTATGCGCCAATATTTCCTCTGTTTATCACTATGAGCAGTAATTACCTCTTCAGTATCCAGCTTCCGTTTTTAGATCAAAAAGTTAGTCCTGTTGCTTCGACAGTGATGACGTAGTAATGCTGACAGTATTCATGATGACCACATCAACGTCGACGACGACGACGACGGCAGTAACTTATGAGCAAGTTGGCTTTATTTGTGGTTTCATAAACTGTGAATATCAATATTATGGTAAAACTTTTCAGTTAGCTTCCATAATCATAAAGCAACTAGCAGTTTAATAAGCAGCAACAACTTGTTTTGCTTCGTTTTCTTAAGTACGCTGGAAGAAATACATAAATTTGCTTAAACAGCTGAAACACTACACTGTGGTTTGGTTAATTCAAACAAGATTACTCTTACAATATTTTCATATATTCAAATATTATCAACACTATTTGTATTCCAGCATTTTTCCCCCTTTTTTTTCTAAATTTTTTTCCGAATAAAAAAATATTGTAAAAAAAAATACTGTCGCGATTACCGACTGTCCAGTTAATTGGGGAGTCGATCACAATTCTTCTACCGTGTCCCTATGGGGAACCGAGCTTCTACTGAACTTTTAAACCGCAAGCAATCGTAGTCGCCAATGCTCACAGCTTTATATTTTCTGAGGACTGTATTTGCTTAGTGGTAACGTTTAATAGTGTTGGCCGTTTGATTTGTTTCGATTATTCTTTATTTGTTAAAACCTTCGATTATAAATAACGAAGCTGTAGGAATACAAAGTATAAGGAAAGATCACAGAGCACAGGCCCACAATCTACCCCAGGAGTATATAATATATTACTGATGGAAATAGAAAGGCAACACTGACCGCAGGCCCTTAAAGCTACCCTATTACAAAGAATTATCGTACAATACAAACAAACAAACAAACAAACTTTAACTTGACGAAAATTTATATAATGATAAACTAAATGAAATCAATAAACAAACTTTGAAATTGGAAATGCAAGAGGAGAAAATAACTTTGACAATGATTGTCACAAAGGACAGTAAGAGGAAACAGATGAGACTTAATCCGTAAAGCCAGTAAGAACTCAGGACTTATTAAGAACTGTTACCTTGCTCGTTATATGCCGTCATTGTCGTATTGACCTTTCCACCATTGCCTCCAAGAGCTTCCCCTCAGGGCCATGTCTGGGTCATTACAGTCTGTTGCCTTGAGACCGTTTCGCGTGCCGTCGCGACAATTGCGGAGCAGCCGTGAAGTAGACATATTTTGAACGAAAAGTTTTAAAAAAATTTTCGCCAACCAAATTTTTAAGTAAGCAGAAAAAAGCAAAAGACTTTCAATAGTCTGAATTTCAAAATACCGTAATTTTAAACAGCATAAAAACTATAAACCTACTGCAGCTTCCGGATTTGTAAACACCAACATATAGTGCCAGAAAAAATCCTTATTTTTAATCATCATTTGAAAAACAGATTAAATATGATTTGTGTAATACCGCAGACATTATTTAGCAGCTAAAAGAGGAATAAAAACTATGCCAACAAATCAAAACTATGGTATTACAGTTATGACAGGGATAAAATCGAGCAGAAACCGCTGATACAGTGACCACAGAGGACACACCATACGAATCACCGTCACGGTCATTATCAGTACAACAATTTATTCAAAAACACCAATAATTTTCTCAAAGTTTCAAATGGTTCAACACAGTAGATGAAATCATCACGCGAAATCCATTCGAACAAAGATAACCAGAAATGTTACTCCAGTACTGATGCACTTCCTCAGCAACCGAAGACCTGCTTGTTACGAAAAAAACAGTTGTCATCCTATCAGGATATACAACAGATGCAGCTAAAGAAGACTGCATATCAGTCACTAATTGGCTATTTCAATTTATTTGAAGTGATGGATCCAAAATAACCATTAAACTCGATCTTTGTTGCATCATATTTGGCATAACAAGTGTTTGTATGAAAAAACTGCCACTGAACACTACTTTGGCCTCCGTGTAACTAGCCACTCCACCAATTCGGTCTTTGCTTCAACAACCATAATCATAATGCAGAAATCAGAGCATGCAGTCCCCACAAAGTACACTACAGGCGTTTTTTCTCGTTTTCTGGGATCGTATAAGGTCAAACATCAAGCATTTTTCGTTGTTGCTCTAGATTTCAGAACAAGTTCAGCAATATTTACACAACATTCTGTTTCCATTCCCGTCTTCAAGTTTTCCTCTGTATTTGTTCTTCTTTAAAAACCCAGTGTTTAATTACTCCATATATTTACTTCTCAAGATCTCAAACACTTCCCAAGTTTTATATTTATATGTCCAAAAGAAGTTTTGAATTTTCACAAATCCCATTTAATTCAGATTGAACGTACCCAGCTTTTAATTTTGTCTCTACAGATGTATACTAAAAGTTTTACGAAACTCGTGAAGCAACTGCCGATAAAGTTCTAAAGGTCAAAAACGGTAGAAATAAGAAACCAGTCAAGCCACCTGGAGTGGCATGGAAAGAATAGAAGATTAGAGGAATCGGCATTGTCCGAAGTGTAAATCAAAATTAACACATCCAATGTTGTCTTCATTACTAATCGCAGAGAAATTTAGGAATTTAATAATAGAAATTTTAGGTAGAATAGAAGACACAGCCTGTGCAGTTGCACAAAAAATTCCGTGACGTTTAAGTATCATTATTGGAAAGAGTTTCAGAGCTGAATCTTCAAAAAGAATGGATCTAAAACTGTCACACGACGTAGTCCAAAAAGCGAATAATATTCTCTCGAAATTTTACCAGCAACACTTAACAGTAGACTTTTGTCACAGTACCCGTGAATAAAAAACTTTCGACGCCGTCTCCCAATCGCAGACCAGAAAAACAACATAAGCACAGTTGTCAACGATCTACAACATCACATTTCTTTGCCTGCGTTTTAACACTGAATCCTTTGAAAGCGTAGTTTTACTTTAATTAATTCTCCTCTCCCAATTCCTGGTTTGAAAAGGCTGTAAATTTTTGTCAAGCTATATGCAAATGGCCGACGTAACCCCCAAGAGACTGAAGAGTCTTAGAGTCGATTTATTTCAAAGACAGTGATATTAAGCTACAGCACCTTGGAAAATGGGTCTTGACACGGTTTTCGACTCGTGCATTTATTTTTGAAACGTTACGGGTGTTTCTTGAACCATTGTTCGCGATGTTGCACTTTCCTGGTTGTAAGCAATGTGTTTAACGGATTTGTTAAATTATAGAGCGTTCCAGATTTAACCTGTTTTCAGAATTCCTGTGTGAGTAGCTAAAGGCTGGAACTTTCAGTTGTGCACTTTGATCGTTAAACTGCATTTCTTTGTTTCAGTTCTAAAACGCCCTGATAATATTCGATTTACATTAGCTCGTTTCCAGACTGAATGTTCCGTCATTTTCAGATCATCACACTGCTGACCACTTGCATAACGTTTCAAAAAATAAGCGCTGTCTTTCTTATTTAGTTTTTGCTTAAGACCAAAAATATATTGCATACGCGAATTTGTTATTTACATTTATTGCGTTTGAAAGAAACATTTTTCCCCTCATTATCGGCTTTTAGTCTTCTTCTAGTCCTTACTAGTTACACTTGTATTAGCATTTTCAGAAGTATGGCGCTGCGTCGATTATTACCATTACTCGGTTCACGGGGTCTTCTAAAAACTGCTTTACGACTTAACCATAAAGGTTATGAAGGAACTCCCCCAATGAGATACTTCAGCGTAACGGTAGAACTTACTGTTTCTTACTTTCTGCCCGCATTTGCTAAGTGCTACTTTTTAAAGAAAGATGCATAGTGCATTATTCTTAACTG
This sequence comes from Enterobius vermicularis, assembly GCA_900576705.1. Lineage (NCBI taxonomy): Eukaryota > Metazoa > Nematoda > Chromadorea > Rhabditida > Oxyuridae > Enterobius > Enterobius vermicularis. The sequence continues at coordinate 6,039 of UXUI01008356.1, forward strand.
GTGCAAAATAGCATTTTAAGTTCTTAAACACATATTCTTTTTCCGCCAACTGCGAGTTTCTTTTTCATGTTGTATTGCAGAAAGAGGTATGCCTGTATCTCGGGTTCTCAGCAATCCTCCTCTCTTACCCAACTTATCTCCTTTTGACCCTGGACAAAATATTGCCCCGTGAGGACAGATCTTTAAACGATGAGGTAGTCATTACATCTCGCATCGAAACTTTTTTGCCCTGCTGCCTAAACGTATTATTCTTGTTTCTTGTAGGTCAGAGAAGAGATGGCGAGACTTGAAGCCGCTAGGAAGGGCTAAAATGGGGGATTCTACTATGACAGCAAGGTGGAAACCAGGATTTTTCAAAATTAGGATATTTATAGAACCTTGAGCTTTTTTGTGAATTTTGTGATCCTATTAGAGGATTATTTTTTCTACATTATGAACTGTGAATATTTGATGAGTCGTAGTTCTTATATTCGATCATCTTACTGCTTTTAACTGCGTTTTATATGGGATGCAGCACAGTTCGCTCTCTTCTTTTTGATATTTCGAGTTATTGGAATAGTTCCAAAAAATAGATATTGCTTCATGAAAACTGACATATAAACAGTAATATTTTGTTGAAAACAGATTCCAGATGTCTGTGTAAGACATTTCTTCGGAGAACTCTTATAGTACTTCGCAGACTATGTAATTTTAGAATCAGGAGCCAATTTCCATCGAGGGATTTAATTTGGCGCATTGGACAAGAAAAGTGCTTCAATTTAACGTACGTGATGTCTTACGTTTTAAAATGGTGAATTTAAAAACTAAGAGTAGACGGCGTTGTAGTTGGAAGTGAGCAGCTGTTATTACATTTATTACAGTTACTCTCTATAGATGGTCAGTGCCCTGCTACCAAAGGACATATTTTGCAAAGTATTTCTTGCGGTTAAGCTGTTTTCCAGCGTCACAGCTGATCAAAGATTTATGGGGATGCTTTTTGTCTTTAAATTTCCTTGAATTGCGTTTATTTTTTATGACCAATAGTTTTATTTCTGGATAAGATAAAGTCGGTAGTAGTTGAGAGTTATTGTAGTACTGTCAAAAACGGCACCAATTCTTCCATGTGGAGGTAAATAAGTAAAGGTGTGTTGTTCTGTTACTTTAAGATCTTAGCAAGAAATCCAGGTAAGTTCTACGCCCGAGAACATTTCTTAGTTCGCTTCACTTTAATTTTTACTGGCAGTAATTTGTTCGTTTTTGATGGTCCCTGTCCACATTTCGGTCTGCACGAGTTTTTATTCAATTCGTGATTCACCTTTCACTCTGCTTCCAGGACTCTAGCGGCTGTTCTTTTTCATATCTTTGCAGGCAGCTTTGGCCTATGAAATTTTCAATGTCTGCTTACTTTCCTCTGTACAGGGATTGTAAGCATACGAAGAACTTTTAAATTTTCTGCAGGACGAAAAGAAAGCTCGGTAGATTTGGAGGAGCACCGGATAGTTGTGTGCGCTGGAAACAGGCAAAGTCAGCTTGTTGAGCCCATACGTTTTTCAGAAAGTTATTAGTGAGGTGGTGTGTTGCAGGATAACTGGGAAATAATTGTGAGGTTCGTTGTTTTTCCACAGAGTTAAATTAAGTTTTTGCAACTCCGTGTTGTTTGACGGGTTTTATGTACACTTCGGCTTTAAAGTAATCACGAGAAGCTTTGCTTTAATTGTTGTTCTTATCAGTTCACCTTGACCTTTTCCTTACAGTTGTACGGCCAGAGCATCAGAAATTGAACACACAGTAGATTGGTTGCGATGTAGATGGTTCATATTACTTGTGAATTTTCAGACAAAACACCAAAAAGAAAAGAAATTCTTGGTAGCAGACAAGACGTTCATCTAAACGCTCTTGTAATTATGTTAAAGTACACTAAAGAAAAAACAGTTTATTAGCTCAAAAAGCACGTCTTTTGGGTTGATAAGTTGCAAATTTCATTAAATGCAAAGAGCCACCTCTTGTTAAGACAATTATTGATGCAGCTACTTTGGCTCAGTGAAGTTTAAGCCGTGAGCCTACTATTTATTTATTTCAACTTCCTAGCATTAACTTGGTCATTTACATGTGCAGGTTAATGCTAGAAAGTCAGCCTCGTGTACGGAAACATTAAATGAATTGCTTAAGTTATGTCTGTTTTGAGCAAATTCGTAAACTACAATGTGGCGCAGTTTCTCATTGCTAAACTTTATCGAACGGAAAAACAAGCATAATAACTTAATTGCATTCTGCTTTTTCCAGTTAAGAATCGTTTGAAGGTACTGGTGTTTTTCGGTCAAGCCTAGAAGACGTCCAGTTTTTCTTAATTGCTGGGACAAATTAAAAACTGTCTAGGACTTAAAATCTTCCTGCGCCTCCATAAAAGAGCCACAGCACTTTGGTTATTTCGTGTCCGTTCCACAAGTCAAGAAAAGTTTTGAAAATCACTCAAATATTCAGTCATCTTAGACCTTTACATTGACAGTATTGGAGAACTCGTGGAACTCCAAGACAAAACTTGTTTCTGAGCTCTCCCTTGCATGCTTTACGGTACCGAGGGTTAACTTTTAAAGCTATATTCGTTATTGACTTTGAATAATTTCCTTTTTCATTTTGTGCGGTTCCCAACGGAACAGATGTGCTTACAAATCACTGCTCTCTATTTTTTGGAAGTCTCAGGTTTTTTGTTCCTTCCAGTATGGATAACAGATAATCACGTGAGTCAAACTGTTACACAAGAACCTAAAATGAAAACCCTAAGAGCGAGAACCAGTGGAGAAAGCAAGCAGAAAATGGAAATCCAGGTTGTAAAGGAAATTGTCACTAATTGCTACAAAACAGTGGGTAATTTTTAATTATCTTGAATGACCAGCTTAAGTATTTTCATTTTTTGTAGGTGACCTTTTTTCACCAAAAAAACACCCATTTTGTTTCCTTGGAGACTGGAGAAACTAGGCTTACGGAAACCCTTCAAAGTGATGCTGTTGTTGTTGCGCTTTCCAACTCTCTGCTTTTTAACGAGCTTCCAAATTGGCTTGACCCCAACGTAAGTAAATACCGCTTTGAGACTTTGATGAATTGCGAAGCATTTTCCAAATAAACTGCTTCGTAAAATTATTGGGACCAAAAAAAAAGCTGTGCTTTTGTCGAATTCAACCTCAGCATACGAGTTTCGTACTCGTCTGATTTTACGTTAAGCTTGCCCAGCAACAAAATCCTATACTAGTTTCATATCCTTACAGTTCCAAAATTTTAATGCGCATCTTATGGTATTTAACATGCGAGACTTCTGATGCTTGTGACTTGTGATAGCTTATTTAATAGCGAAACGTTTTTTCAGCTTATGCCCTACCACGAATAAGTTTTCGCGAAAAAATTAATATTGGCTTTTCACTGGTAAAACGTGAGACGACCTCAAAAAGGAACACAGAGGAACTATGAGTGCCTCAGTACTGCTGGTCTGCAAGAATGGTAACAGGACTGTAGAAAAACTTACGTTTCCAAAAACTTAGGGCATGTACTTACTGCTCTGTATAGCCAAAATTGTCAAGCAGTCAGCTGTCTTCTGACAAATATTCACAGTAAAAAGCTCATATAGTTTCATATAAGCTGCCAACTCCTTTTCAAATTTTGATAAATTACTTCTGCTTCATTGCGAAATTTCAACAGAGCAGTAAAAAGCTCGAACGTGTCACCATTTGAATGCGGCGAGAAAAATAATGACAACATCAAAATTTTTGGCAGGTTTAAATTAGCGAACTGACTGGTAAGGAAAACCATCACTTTTCAAAGAAATGCTTGGCACAGCTTACAGTTCTCGCTCTTGGTAAAAGCAGTACTGATGTCGTAAAAGCTGCACGTATCCTCAAACTAGAACCCGGCCCTTTTTTATTGAAAATAACAACACCTGCTTTAAAGTGAATTTTAGGAAGATGTACATTAAAAAATTGTAAAACTTCGTACTACTCCCTTAAAGTTTATTTTCTCTACTGCATGGGCACTACATCACAAACCCAAGTAAAATTGTGGCAGATTAAGGGGACAGTTTGCATATTTTTTTTGAAGAAACTCAATAGCGTATTTAGTACACTAAAAGGAGAGTTCAAAAACACCTGTTTATAAAGGAGCGACTAAATGAAAGCCAATTTTAGGTACCTCAACAATTCCACGAAAGCAACCAAAGAAAAGTGAAACCAATCTCCGATTTAGAGCATCGTCGACCCAAAATTAGAGAATAAAGAAAATGAAATTAAAAAACTTTGCACTTACTAAGACGTTATTGACAAGTTCTCGTCTAATTGCCTTTTGCACATATTTACTACCTTTCCCTAAACCCTCTGAGAAAGACAATTTATTACAGAGTCGAGGACCAAGGAGAAAAAAGAATGGCCTCTTATAGTTCCTTCACCCACGCAGGGAACTCCATTTGCATCACACGGCTTTGACTGCAGCCACCACGTTCCGCTGCTCTTCACAAAGCTCCTTCAACTTTTTGAAAAACCTAGCGGCCGCCATCGACAGGACGACTCAAAAACGCCGCAGATGGAAGACTCGTGCTAAACCTCATTTGGCTATCAAGTTACCCAAACTGTTAACACCTGCTAAATACTTCTCTGCATCTTTTTATTTCTAATATTTTCATTCCCACTCTTCGACAAACCAGCGATGTCGCTATCTCCGCTTCACAACCTTCCTTCAACACTCTTCGGAATGCTGGTGCCTACCAATAAGCGGCAGGTCCCCAGCCTGCCGTTTACCACTTCTTTTTCCAGAGTCCTCCTAAAGTTTCTGACATGCTTCCTCAGCAGAACCGAAGAACTGGAACTTATTTACCTTTAATAGCCCCAAATATATATTACAGAGCAAAGTGAGAAAGATTATTACTATATTTGTACAAACCAGAAAAAAAAAAGTTACCTTACCTGTATTTAACCCCCTTGCACTTTGCAATCTTCTCCATACCAAAACCTTGTGAACAACTCGGTGTCAAGCAAAATATGCCATAATCATTTTATTTCTAAAAGTAAAAAAGCGATACTCCAAGGCAAGCAGAATAGAGTTACACAGCTACTTCACAACCATGACGAAACAAAGTTAAATTTTGAAAAAAGAATCTGAACTGAGCTTTCTATCCTTTCAAAAGCAAAAGTAAAAGCTTGCGCTCAGAGGGTTACACAAAAATGAACTCGGTACTCTAACAGAATCGCAGATGAAGAAAGCTCAGGTCCATAACCAAAGCCTTCTAGGAAAAAAAACACAAAGATCAAATGGATTAAGAGGCATATAATACATCTTTTATACTGCATGATGAGCAAACAACCAAAAGATATTACATGCAGCGAGCTCACGCCACAAAAGACTTGCATCCAAAATAGGCAGTAAGATAAAAATGAGGATTAGCTACAGAGCGAAATGCAGAAATTTAGGCTCTATCTTCACTACACAGCAGTTTAGAATCTCAAAGTGAAAAGTAACCGGAAGGGTTAAAACCACATTGGCAAAGAAAAGCGAATACTTCATCCAACCAGACTATGAAGTTCAGAGATAAGTCCCTTTACAAATAATATTTACAAACCTGATATGCCAGTAGCCATCAGTAACAGATGGAATACTTACATTATTTAATGAATCAGTAATGCTACGCAAAAAAATCTACCAAGATACAGCATCTTAGATGAATCATGGCTTATTGCCAAGAATACACATATATCCATCATAAGTTTAAACGAAAGAATCAACAAAAACTCTTTTATAATCTTTTTTACAATAATGTGCTGGAGCAAGCCATTTCCATACTTGCGAAAGGCGGACAAATTCTTTACCTCTTCAGCATTCAAGTGTCCTCCTCATTTAAAAAGCTATTATACAACCCTAAAAAGATGGTTAAAAATGACTAGCCAAACCAGCAACCAATCACCAGTATTGCATTAAAACTATCGTAAAAATTATGCAATTCGTCGATCAGTGTTTCAACGTCCTTCATCAGTTGCTACTATTACTATTTCTTCTCTGTTTCTGGACTAAAATAACATACAATAGTTTAAAAAATGTAACAAGCCTACTTATAGTAAAGCAATAAATGGTCGCGAGAACTAGCGCCTATAAACTTTCAGTAACCCAAAATGCAAAAAAAGGCGCAGAAAATGATATCGAGTTTCATTCTAAGAAACTCCAAACAATGCCTCAAAAAAATCTTTTATGAATCATGCCATAAAATTGCAAAGGCCAAAGTTTTTTGACTTTCCTTACCTGTGACTGTCTCACATTATTCAAAAAAGAAGAAAAAAAACTAAAGCGGCGAGTATCAAAAATTAACCTCAGACTTCAGCAAAGAAGTGAACAAAAGTTTACTGAATTAAGTAGATATAAATCGAACTTTTAGCTGCAGCTGTCATAACTTCGCCAATTGGTAGGCCAAGATGGGTGATGTCAAAATGTATTAAAAGATTAAAATACGTAGTCGTCGTGTAGTCGCAGTGATGACACGCAAAACTTATTTCAGCATACTGCACGTCAATTCGATGCATGTTTACCAAGTGGTTCAGTATGCCCTCAGAGCACTGCTATAATCATAACTAACCAAAGTTTAATGATGCAAATTCTACTATACTTCAATATTGAAAAAATAACAACATCCTTAACAATAAGGAAAGCTGGGACAGATGCTCACCTCCCCACAATACTTACAGATCATTGAATCTTCTTTGTTTTTAACTTGTGTTAATAAACGACCGGTGGCATAACCATGATCCATAAGATGATGTCGTTCCAAACCTGGACCAGACCAAAATTTGCTTCGGCATAAACCACAAAGAAACTTCGTTTCCTATAAAAACAGCTGAATTCTCAGATAATAATAAGCCTCCTTCCACCAACCTGCAAATCCCAAAAGACGGATAATACAGTATAAAATTAAAAATTTCAATTAAAAAAACAATCTACATAAAAAAATTTAATTGCCTTGTTCATGTCCTCCAAGTACCTGCCTGGAAAGAGATCATGTTTCGTTTGCAAATGCAGGAAATAACCAATCTGGTCCATAACTGGCTCATCACAAATCTCACAGGCAACGGTCATCTAAAAAACTTATACAGCCATTTAGCGTAAAAGAACCTTTAGAAAAAGTCTAATAGAAAGTAAAATAATTTACCACAAAAGTAAACAAAATAGTGTTAAATAAATGAAAAAACCAAAAAGTTTCTAAAGTCAGTAAAACTTTGCTATTCCTATATCTGTCTACTCGCTAGGCAACTTCACAGTAGCAGTTTTAAAAGAAATTAATAATAATTTAGCATAGAATGCAGTCTACCGGTGCTAGCATTCCACTGGTGTAAACACTTAAAGTTCAAATAAGAATTTTATTTTTTTTCTCATTCTTCCTACTAACTTACCTATGAAAAACTGTCAAAAACCTAACAGCCGCTATGTTTTTGGCCACTTCTTCCAAAAGAATAATAATAACCACTAGTAACTAGCAAAACTTAGTTAGAAATCGAAAAACACTAAGTAGCCAAGAAATGAAAATAAAAAACTAAATTCTCGTCCTTGACCTTGAAAAATCATAAGAGCAACACATGTATTTAAAGTACCACAAAACCAATTCAACTTGCCTTATAAAGAGAAACCGCTGCAACCTGATGACCGTCGGCTGCCCGCATAACAGGACTACAAAAAGGTACTATTCCAGGACAAAGCAGATAGCAAAAGTGCCTTTTACCGCTTTTGGAATAATCTTGACAACACATGCATGAGTAGCGAAAAATGCCTAAATTACAAATTTTTAGGTTACCAGTTAAAAAAATATATTAGAGCGCCGTCATGAACTCACACAAGCAAACTAATCGGTGGAAGACATCCGTCGCGAAACCGACCTTCACATCGTTGACTCTCAGTTGAAGTTAAATCGTTAATCATCGAACACTGAATATAAGAAAATCTTTCCTGCTAATTAGCTTTTTACACATAATGCTTGATTCTTAATTGGCTAGTTTTTGAAACTACAGTAAAAAATACTCACGAAAGACTTCCACAATTTTCAACAAGTTCCACTGACACTAAATCTTCCCCATAATATTTTTCTAAATCAGTAACTTTGCTTTAAAAAAGTGACCACATTTATTATAATGACTCATTCTTTTTGAAGCGCAATGAAAATTTTTTAAAAAATTGCCATACTTCAAAAAAACGAAAAATAAGAAACAACATAAAAAATAAAAACAATCTTACATTGGAAAGAACAAAACGGTCCCTAGAATAAAGCTGACATTAAATCTAAAAAAAAATAAAATCAAAATATCGAACAATCAGTAATCGGTACCTAATAAAAACATCCCAAAATTTATTCCTTGAATAAATGAGAAAAAATACCAAAAAACTAACGCCTTATATACTCAAAAATTTTTCAAATTTAATATCAGACTGTAAAGTCAGAACGCTATAGTTCAATCTAAAAAAATAATCAAAAAACCAATGCAAAATACTCTACCAAACTATAATTTTTGAAACCGACTCAAATTTTCGATTATACCGCTCAAATCAGTTGAAATCCTCTCCAGAAATGGCTCCGAACGATACCAAACAAAAGAAATTTTTTTCTTGACTGCTAACTAAAAACTACATAACGTTCCACCAGAGACAAAATGCTTTAAATAAGAATTTGACTGCACCAATCTACTGAATCTTTGAAATAAATTGCCGAAATATTAAATAAAACAGGAGGTCTAGTTGGTATACCTAACGAATCAAGCTTATTGATAAAACCCAAAACAGAAAAGCACTATTTTGCAGAAAAAGGAGTCGTGAACCAAGACTATATACACTTCTTGCGATAAGCAAAAAAGGAGAAAACCACTGCAATTGTCAATGGGGACCACTCCACAAATCAGGCTTATTTTTTACAATACGTTTCTCCAGGCTAACTTATACTAATGCTTCCATGACAGCGACTGGCCCCGGTAAAACAAGCCAACAAATAAAATCCTATACGCCATCTCACTGACGTGAACAGCTACGCTGGCAATAACCCACCCAAGCTCCCAAAGCAACACTTAGGAGAGCCAGGCTGACCACAAAACCACAATCAAAAAGCAGAAAATGTGTTCACAAAAACACTTGCAACGGATCAACTTCAGGCTTTAAAACTCACCAGCAAAAGAAATTCATAACTTCCGCTCCACATCGCATAGACAACAAATAATTTTTTTGCAGACTGCTCGACGCGCTTCTGTAAAATTCGTTTACAAATCCCATGCTTCCCACTCCAAAAACAAGAAATTTCTACTTATTTTTACCAATTTTAACTTTTCCCATACCTTTTTCCCTCTCACTAAAAACCCAGCCCCTGATAGCTGACTTTGACTAATCTGTAAACGACCATCATCTGCTTGACAAATGTTTATATCTCACAACATAAAATAAGACAAGGAAATTGAAAATGACCAAGTTGACTGTTCATATAAAGTATTCAAAACCACAGGTTGCTATATTTTAAAAAATATGCAGATGTACGTACACTTCCGCAAACATCAAGTAACCCAACGTTGTGAATAATATAACGTCAAATTTATTTTTTCTTTTCAATATATAATAAAGATGAAAATTAAAAACCACAGAATATAGAATTGAAAACTTCCAAGACAAAGAAAATATGACGAGCAATTTGTACATCAGAAGAACTACACACATAAGCCAAGTAAAAAATATTTAAAAGAGCATTCACCAATGAAAACAAAATTTTCTGGATGAAAGAAATGTAATCTGCAAATCAATACCATTTCGCCAGAAAAAAAAAAAAAAACTAGTAATAATAAAAACGTTCTATTTTACGACAAATACAACTCACCTTATTGCAGATAACAAAACAGCAGCACACATACCTCAAGAGGAATGATGAGACCCGCATAAAAAATTAAAAAAAAGAAAACTTTTTTGAGCTCTTATTTCTCAACATATAAATTCCAAGTCCTCCTGATAACAATCTAAGAAAAAAACCATAAAATAAAAAAAAAAGAAGCGATGCTAAATTCATTTTTTAAATGCTCCTCCAAAACAAGTGTGGCTCAAAAGATTTGCTAAAACGTAGTTTCACTTGAACTGCAGTCATCAGTTTTAAGACACTATATGAACACTCAACCCAATAAAGTTAAGGTAAGTGGAAAC
>UXUI01008357.1:1611-13700 GCA_900576705.1 Enterobius vermicularis
GATATTGTGAATCTTTTTCAGCTTGCTATATCAGCAGATGAGAAATATTTAGCTATCGCCAGCCGGAAAGGGTCTCTGGCAATATTTCCTTTGTCTCCTCTTGGCTTACCAAGTCCTGCTTTAGTCACCTCTTACTGCCACTGTTCACCTGGTTTCTGTTTAATCTAAATCTTTTCATTAACATTCTTTTGCATTCCATTGTTCAATTACATAAACGTTTTTTTAAAAACTTTTGGCAATTAGGCGTCATATAGCCGTAGTTTCAGTGTATTTGGCGTTAGATAAAATGATTTCGTCAGTGTTTGCTGAAGCCTATCTGTTCTTTGAGTTTCATAATTTATTACCATTTATTACTTTTTAGAACAACTTAATTTTGTAACCGCTTTATGTTGGAGTTCTGACAACCGTAGGATTTACGCCGGTGATCTAAAAGGCTATATTAGTTGTACTTTTGTAGAGGTCCTTTCTTTTCTTTTTTTGAAATAGTTTTGATTAATAGGTAAAGCTTCTAATTCCAAGCACTCTGGTTGTGTCTGCTATTTTTAACTAAATTACCATAAAATCTGCTCTTCTCTTCCATAATGACTCAGCATCCTGTTACATAAAGTATCTAAGCTTTCTAGGGTAGGAAGTGTAACCGTTCTGCTAGTGAAGTTATACTGGAAACTGACAGCGAAGTGGTGCAGATCGATACTGCAAGGAACCTTTTACTAGTTTCAACACTAACACGATCTTGCCTTTACAACTTGGAAACTTTAAGCTGTATCCAGGTACTGTTAGATTCACCTTTTATCGGGTAGAATTAGTACTTTCTTTTCCATTACCTTAATTTTCTTAACAAGTCTTCATACCTTTGTTTTCATATGCCACTTGTAACTTTGTCGTTGGTATGAACCTTCCCTCCATGCCGATTGCCTGATTTGCTGGGTCACTCTTGTTGTTAAGATTGGCAAAAAACTTCGATTTGGTCATTATGGCTCTGTGTTTTGTTATGGTTCTGCTGACAGTTGTCACTGTGATGATTCTTCGATTAAGCCAGGGACTGATGATGAAGATGATTTATTTCGGATTTTCAGCTCTCGGCCGAATGGAAGACTTTGGGAGGCAAATAGACAGGGAGTGGTGCACAGGTACGATATAAATTTGTTATGCTGTTATCATCAAGAGGGAATTTTAGGCACTTAGCTGCAGCTTTGTAGTCTGTTATTTTTTAAATTTTTTGTCATTCTTGAGAACAATTGTTGAAGGTGTTTTTTACTGTTGGGGCGAAGGTTGAAGATGTTATTTTATTAGTTCTATCATCTTTCCCAACTAATTTCTAATTAGTTATCCGAAACCTAAGTTCGTTTTAAGTAGCTACCTCTCAGCTGTCAGAAGTTTACTACCATTTTATAATTGGGCATTAGTTCACAAGATCATTTCAAATATTGCAAAACTTTTTTGTATGGACTCTCTCATCGTTTTACTTTTCTTCTGAAGTTCAGAAACAAAATCAACATTGAATTGATCGCATTATGAATAAGGTACTTCGCTTTTTTATATTTGTATTTGAAGGACTCATCAGTATCGCACTCTGCTTCACTCAACTGAATTCCCTTTGGTTTCTTATCGAGAAGAGTTTTTATCTGACGGTATCAAGAATGATAGTACTTTGTCGTTTGGGCTTGTTCATCGGCTGGACTGTGAACTGTAATTTTCCGGCTTTTTCAATAAGCAGAGAGTTTTTTGCGCAAAGCAGCATAAATTAATAATATAACCACTGTAGAGTGCTCTAGTTTTCTTCTTTCGTACAACATCCTAGACTGTTTTGCTGGACCCTAATGGTTATTGAAAAGACTATAATGTTGAGGCTTTTTGCAAATTTGTTGCAGGAAGTCGTTTATTTTACTAAGAAGTACTTCAAAGTTCTGTGTGATTGACCCGTCAGATGGTAAATTAATTCTGAGTTGTGACGTTGGAGGTATGGGCTCGCTTTTTTGTGAAAGCTTTATTACTCAAGAGGATTTTGCTTTGCATTTGAAAGAAACCATACGACTCTTTTTGAATTTAAGGATATTTCTATGACGTTGGAAACATTTGTTACTTTTTGGGGGTCTTTTTTAGTTAATTTTGATGAATATGCTGTCAGTGGTTCTCACATTATTGTCTTATCTACGAAGACGGGTATTATGCGTGAATTTATCATTTCGGGTATAGGAAGGGCTGTCGAAAGGCTGTGCTCTCAAAATTTATACACTCAGGTGAGATAAAACAGTCTTTAAAGATTTGTTGAGCTATTTTCGAAATTAATAACTGCTTTGTTGAAGTAAGAGGAGTGAAGGAACCCTGTTATTTTGATAAGGAAGTGGGAAAGTCTCTGATTGCCATATCTTATTTTTCTTAACTTTTCATTAGGTCACGCATAAGGTTTCGCCTTCACTCGGCAACTATAAAACCATGCTGCTTCAACCAAGAAACCTTAACTTTTTTAAAACTAGGGGTGGCGTTTAAAAAATTGCCAAACATTCAGTAACACATTTTCTGTGTGAATGCTTAAGAATAGATTATATTACTTCTGAAAGTAGTTTCATTTAAATTGAAATCCTCTGGTGTTCTCTTTTGGATTTGGTCATTTTGAAGTAATTTAATGGGTTATCCTAATCTTTTAGGGATTAAAAGAATTAATTTGAGTTCAGTTTTCTTTGAACTGAATGAGGGACAGAAGACTTCTTTGTTTTGAGCAATAATTACTAGCACTGGAAGAAAAAGGCTACTTAGTTTTTTGTTTTTATAGATATATTTATGTGTTTCTGTTACTTAATTTCCATTCTATGATTAGTTCGTGTGTTTCTAACTCTTTCTTTCGATCGGCTCATTTCAAGAAATAATGATGCCTCAGTTTTTGCAACACTAATTTTTTGAAATTTTAGGCAGCCAACGTCATAATTTTGCTCGAATCTCGCATTTATCACACGGCGCATTTCCTTTGGAGTCATGCTTTACTGATTTCGATTATTGAGGCTGTGAAAAAATCCTCAGCATTTCGACAGAAAGAAGTCTGTTTTGCTATTTTGAGTCATTTAGTGTCTAAGTTTTACGGTTTTCAAAAACATGATTGGGGTTTGAAAATTATATTTTATTTTTTAGGTTTTGCGTTGTAACTATATTGAAACCTTGGAACAACTTCTTACTTACGAAGAGAAATCGACATCTCCTGTAGTTTCACCTTTTCCGAACAATTATCATCCTTTGCTTTTGGAAAGTATGTAATGAACATAAAGCTTGGGGTTAAAAATATTGCAATATTTTGGTTGAAATACTCATCAACCGTTAGTGTTACGGGACGGTTTGTCCGAAACTTGTAATAATTTTTTACAGAACTTTATAAGACGATTTGCTAGCACCTATTGCTTTATTGGTTCTATGCAAGATTATTATAACTACTACCATTATTTTTTAAAGTGTTTTTCTTACTGAAATTAGTTAACGTTTTGAACCAGCTATGACCGAGGTACTTATGTCTACAGGATTTTTTTACGCTAAAATTTCTCTTCTTTTTTGTCACTTTTAGATAAAATATATGAAACTGTTCAGCGACCTGAGGCAAGAAGTTGTCAAAACAGATTTGCAAAGGGGAAGTCGTTATTGCGAGTCAGGAGAAGCAGAAGTGTTCCAGGAAATTGTCGGTTTGTATTGGAGTTTAGAAGCTCTCGCGTAGATCTTTTCAGTTTTTTGCATTATATAAGCAATTTACAGGAAGTTTTTAAGGGTACAATTGGTTCAAAAAGTATCGTTATGTAGGAGAAGAAGTTTTCCAGCAGGCCACTGTAGTTGGGAGTCTATCCCTCTTCAGTACTGTCAAAATTTCACCGGTTGCTGTAAGAACCGAAAAAAGTTGGTAGAGGAAGCCTTAGATGTGTTGGTAACTCTTTTTCGTCAATTTGTCTTCTTGTTAATTTTCCTCGCTGTTTACATATATTACACTTCCTAGTTGTATAGTTTGGTAAAATGTTTTGTTCAACGGACTTTGAGCTGAAAATTTTGAAAAGGCACTCAAAATTTATTCTTCTTGGATGTTTTGAATGTGTATAATTTCCCTCAGACGTTTATTTCCTCTATAGATATAATAAATTTATAATTTTTTCAAGTGATATATTATTTGGTTTTAGAATAATGCAAATGTTCGGCAATATCGAAAGATTTTGGGAAGTACGGAGTCGCTGAAAACTATTTTAAGCATTGAAGCACCAACTGTGACATTCAATTCTCCGGTTGCTATTTAGTTTTGATTGTTTTTGTTTTTTATCTTGAATTGTTTTGTGAACGAACTGGTTGGTAGACCGAAAGACGCATACAATCAATTATATTCGGTTTAATTTGACGTGTGTAGAGGATAATATTGAAATTTAAAAGCACTGCAAAGCAGAAAAAAATAACAGCTTTAGGCTCATTCTGTTTGCTTAAAATTTGTATTGGCTTTTAGATGACTCTAGCTGATGTTCCTCGAGAATTGTCGGTAGCAAAAAATTTTTTGATAATCAATGCAGGAGGGATTCAAGAAAAAGAAGGACCAGCCTTAAAGGAACCTATGGAAGCTAAAAATGTCAGTTCGGGTCTATTGTAAAATTATTTTTATTTTCTAACTGGCTAAGGATTTTTTAGTAATGCTAATGTGGAGGGATTTTGCAGGAAGTAGTAATTAAAGAAGAGTCTTCAAATCCAGAAGCAGAAGTGACTGTTGAAAGATTGCGGACAGTAAAAAGAAGTACTAGCGGGGCAAGAATAGCGAAAGTGGTTAGGCCTTATGGGCGACGGCCTACCTGTAAGGTTCTGTTTCTAGTAAAATCTGCATTTTTTTAGTTTTGTTTAGTTTGGAGATTTAGCATGTGTAATACTTTCATTTAATCTATACGTTTATCATTACTGTTTTTAACTTCTTTAAAGTAGCTAACCTTTTATAACTTTTTTGAGAACCTTTACTAAAAGCTTTTTTATGGATGCTGGATACTGACTACTGAATATTTTCTCATAGCTATTAAAGTTTGTTTACAGCTGGAAGAAGAAAACGAGAATTTTACTGCAGTTGGTCGCACTGGCGACTCTCCTGCAAATGGTGCTTTAGATGAAGTAGGATGTGTTGATTCGAAAGGGGACATGGATAATGCGAAAGAGATTATTCCTCGTTTAAAACAGCAGGTGTTACAGATGCTTGATAACGCCGAACTTCCCGAGGAATCGTCGGAAAACGGTTCAAAGGCTTCAAAGTTGCCGTACGGCGTGAATCGTAGCGTTATTCCTGACTCTTCTAGAACTTGTTTAATAGAGAAATTTGTTGTTGACCAGGAACTGAAAATCGATTGCGTCGCTGTCAGTTCTAACGGAACTTCGAACGAGCCAGTGTCGGGCTGTAGCGGTTTAATTGGGTCAAACTTTGCACCTCGTCTCAGTAACCAAGTGAAGTCTGAGCTTGTATTGGGTGCTGTACCGTCTTGTCCTAAAAATGATACGCGGGTTTCTTGGTCTGATAACTCAGTTATTGATGATCGTTGCCTCAACTGCGGTCTTCATGAGTAATAATCAGTTTTTGTTGCACTTTCCTGTAAAAATATTACCAAATGTTTTCTTCTATTATTTGCATTATTACGACTTTAATTGCAGTTCTTGGCATATTGTTATGACATTTGGACCTGTTATGGAGCAGTTAAAAATAACCAAAGACCAGTTCCAATTCGGTAATTTTTCTTTTGGATAATTGGCAACGGATATTTCTGCTATTGGTTTACCGTTTTCTTTCAGTTGTAGTGTTTCTCTAAATTAATTTTAAATAAGACTTATTTTGACTTGTACGGTGCGCAGCAATAGTAGAACGTTGTACAGCTCGCAGCAGATGACTTCCGTTCTTTATTCATCTTTTGAGTTTTAAAAGTTCCTAATGCTGTTCAAAATCACAGAGCTATTCAGGTGGCGTTCCTTCCAACTTCCGGCATTGGAGTGAGTTCTTTGATGGTTATCTGTCTACTAAGTCAAGCTTTGCCTTAGACAGCAAGAAGTTGTGCTCTGAGTGCGCGAAGTATTTCGAGTTTGGGAAACACTTAAGTAAGTAAATCGTAATTTTCTGGACAGGTGTCTACTATTTTACTTTCGGAAGCGTGGTTTTTCTTTGAAGGTTTGTTTTTTTAAGCCGCTACCGGCATGCCTGTTACTAACATTGAGCTATTGCTTTTATAACTACTTTTCTTTAGCGCTTTACTTTTGACAGAGCAAATGCTAGTTGTAACATTTTTTCCAGCTTCTTTCACTGCATCTGTTTTTACTCCTTGTTGATTGGTAATTGATTCTAAATGGTGGTTTTTAGATAAATTTATATGTTTGATTTACATTTATTTATGGGCATTACTGGTTGTTGGGAATAATTGCTTGCTTAGTTTGAGCCGAAATGAAGAGTTTTTTGTATTTTTAGGATGACATTTAAGGCAAATTGAAAAAATTGAAATATTAACATCATTACTTCGCTAGTTTTGTTATATGTGAAGGCGTCTATTTCAAAGTATATTCTACGCTTGTTATAACAGAAGAACAGTTACTTCTTTCTGTTCTTTTTTTTGCTTTGGAAATTATCGAATCCTTTAAGTATATGCCAAATTTTTAATCTTTTCTTCAGGAAGCCAAAGTATAATCATACGTAACAGTAAGCGAGAATATAATGCATATACTATTCTTAGGGAGCAAAAAACAGTCGATGTACGAGTCTTATATCAGAAAGCAAAAATTAAGCCAAGAATCTTCTCGAAACAGGCAGTATGTCAGAGAATATGTTCTTTCACTTAGTAATGATTCTATTTACGAACTGTTCTTTAAAGATGTGAAGGAAAGAGCAGAAGGTTGTTGCTTTTCCGTTTGCAATAAGTAGTTTTTCTTTTAAGTTTGTGTAAGAGCTTTTGCTGTAGTCTGAGAGAAAAAGTACTTTTGCATTTGTTACCTTTTCTTTATGTAATTTTTTATTCCTCACCATGCGAGTAGACTCTAAATCCTACATTTTACTTTTCTCGAGAACATAAACTGTTTGTAGATTTGGAAGAAGTGACTAGTGAGACTGAGACCACCACAGAAGTAAGGGAGAAAGATGAAAGGAAGAAAAATACTCCTCGATACGACGATGAAAAGAGGCGATGGTTTCTGCAGCACTACTCTACACTTTTAAGTCTACACATATCTCAGGTGATTTTTTAATTCCTTCAGAACAAAAATTGCGCCTGATTTGCTTTCCAAACTTTAGTTGCTTTTGGCTCTAGTAGAACACTTGAGACATCATTAATTATATTTATTATCTGTACTGGTACCTTTGTATTTTATCATTCTTCTCTCCTCTCTAGTTCTTTTAGGAACTTTTAGTTTTGATTTGAACTTGTTTGTTATTATTAAAACAGTCTTCTATTACTAGTCGACTGAGACATTTGTAACAGTATTGTGTATAGGTGTTTGCCAACAAGAACTGAGGAAAGAAAATTTGTTTGAATGAGCTAAAACCCAATAAGATCATTCTTGTGATTTCGGATTCTAAATTTTTGGTTCTCTAGATGCAGTTTTGCTACTCATTTGCGTATAATGAGCTTTTTCAGTTACTAAATTGCATGCGACTTTGCGAAGGAATGGAGGCGGTGTTTAAACTTTTATCAGCTCATCAACTAAGGAACTGCTTGGTGCAAAAAGATTGGCAGTGGCTTGTTATTCTAAAAGCCCATCACTTAGAAAAGTGGAAACAGATTTTACCGAGACAGGTACAAATCATTTAGATCCTTTTATTCATAACTACGCATTTTTATGGTTATTTTGGTGTCCTAATTTGTATGTGTAACATTTCATTGGTTAATGAAAATATATTTCTGGTTTTTTTGACTGGTTTATTGGTTCATTTAGCATTATTTATGACTATAATTCAGAAATATTGGAAGAAATCCTGTGACTTTTAAACAGTTTGCCCTCATTAGCGACAGAAAACTGTCAACTTGCATAAGTTCTTAATATTTTATTTATTTGAAAACTTTAGTTAGTTTCATCTGTTCTTTCGGAACTTGGTATAAACTACATAACCGATTGCGGTCCGCATGCTACAGTCTCAGAAAGTCAGCAGAAAATTATGAATGCTTATTCGCCGTGCATCACTTTTTCAGCGTACAGGTATATAGTTTTCAACAGCTTTATGAATTTTTTCAAACGTCTACGCTTTTCCTCACTCTTGAGAAAGCTTGAGGTGATGAGAGTAACGGCATTATTTTTTAACTTTTTTTATTTCTATGAATATAATTCTTCATTATAACCACAGGTGTGATATCTTTTATTGCCTTTAAATCTTTTTTTCCTTCAAGTGTTATTATCCTTTTGAAACACGGGTTCATTTGTGTTTTACAGCAACTGTCCTTTCTGCACTCTTCCGCTCAAAACAGTTGTCTCAGATACTGACTGCTATGTTACTGTGTTTAACTGTGGTTTGTTTTAGTTTCACTACTTTGGTTTTGGAGTTTTTTTTCTTTTTTTGGAGCATGCAGAAAGTTAATAAAAAAAAAGGGAAATCGGTTTTTTTTTTCTGATTCTTTTTTTCTTTTTAAGGACATACGTACCATAAAGTATGTTTACGTGAAGCCAATATGACCAGGTGCGTCAGATGTGAATTAGAGCGTCGTCGTTTGCGAAGACAGATGTGTAATGTCGCACCTCCAAATTCTCGACGGAACAGTTACGGCAATCCTCGCACTTCTAACAGCGCAGAAACACGGCTTGGGATGAAGCCAATATCTCAAGACGGTTCTGCGAGTAGGTTTGTTAGCAGCCATAGTAAGTGACTCTTTTTTGTACCACTATCTTACAGTCTTTTTTTGCGTTAAGCCTGTTGTAAGATTAAGTTTTTTTTATGTTTGCTGTTTCCAAAAAAATTTTATTTGTGAGATATCTTACGGTGGTTTGTCATTCTTTTTCCTCTGCCTATTGAAAAGTTTTATAAAAAAATTGTTTTTGCTATTTAGAAGTTCTATTCGTGCAGCTGGTGCAGTTGCTTTCTTGTCACCCCTGCTTTAGACCTGTTAATGACAAGTTTTAAACGTTTGAGGCTAAAGGAACTTTGGGGTTTTTGAGTGTGGATTTCTCGAAGTTCGAATTATTTATTTCTTCAGAAAATATTTTTCTGAAATAGTTTCATTGAATCACTGCATTTTTGGAGGCAGTACCTAAAGACTGAATTGTGTCCTAAATTGCTGTAGAGCTCATTTTTTCTTCGCTTTTTCCTTTTTTAGGAATTGATTCTCTGTTAGTAACCACTACAGTGTTGTACTTTTTGTTATCTCAAATTTGCCAACTGAAATTGGTCATTGTAAGTAATTAGCACCTATAGGTTCAGAAAACTACGAGTTTATTAGAATATAAACTCAATTTTCCCAGTGTATAGCTCTTCCATAACTTAGTCACACGTCTGTCATTGATCTCATCATCACCTGTGTCGTTCTTTCATTGTTTTTCCTTTGCTTGTACCAACAAGGTTTTGTATGTTAGGATCTTGGGTGCCGAGCATCTAAGTCCTCCTTTTCCTACTGCGTCTTTTAGGCAAGCTTTTACCACTGTTGTATAACGTAATTTCAGCTACCTTCTCCGTGTAAAACCACTAAGGCGTCCTAAAGTACCCCAACTGTGCGTCACAATAGTAAATATTTGAATTCAAAATGGTAAAGTTTTGAAACATTTGAGTAAAAGGGCTTCCTAAAACGTTGGTTCTCCATGCCATTTAATGAGTGCTAATGCGTACAGCAGTGTGGACTGAATTATCTAATTGCAGAAGGACAGACATACAAGAATACTAATTGCACCTAAACGCGGGCCTCTTGTTACGAAGAGCAAGTATCTCTGCTCAGCTCGAAACGAGCATGTTTTTCATACAACCCAATACCCGTTAGTTCTATTTGTTAATAGCGACCAAGCTTTATTTACAAACAAATATAAAAAACAAGAACAAAAAGGCATATACTTGAGCAAACTGTGATTCTCGTTGGCAGTTGCTCTAGAATACATTACCATTCACATGCATTAGCTCAAATTCGCACCAAAGTTATTTCGCTTCCGATCTGTATAAACGAGAACGAACTCAAATGAAACACAAGAAAAGAAATGGTTTCATCAACGTCTTCAAACAGAAAAACCATATAGCTACAGCAAACTCATATTTATATAGCTCACTATGAACCGTTTTCTGAAGATCTACACCAAACTACCGGCCAACATGTTCTAAAACGAAAAATCAGCTAAGGTAGAAACAAAAGGCGTACAATTGATTTCTCAGTTCGCACAGTTTCTCCCAATATTGGACTGTGGAACAAAGCAAAATAACAAATTAAGACGGAGACTGAATAAAACAGAGATATTACTTCAATGTTTATCGCATCCGGGACAACTAAATCGAAAAGCTGACATGAATTTACAGTTGAATTTCTCAATGGATTTTAGAAAACTCACAGTTATTCTCCTAGAACTCTACCCCGACCCCAGTTCGTGCGTCGGCTATCGTTATCCCTTTGGCGATCTCTTGGAACTGTACCAAATCCGTGTATACCACCAGCAGTACTGGGAAACCACGAGTACCTGGAATAAAAAATGTACAACTTTGAGAAAAAAAGTGGGCGCATCTTCACTTAACTTTTACCTCAATGAGAAAACAGAAATACCGACTCATGCAAAAAATATGTCTTGAGAAAGACTCACAGAAACCCGGGAGTCCAAATAAAAGAACTTCCGCCATACTCTTGTGGATATTTAAACATCAGAAAGTAATAAAGATGTCCAACAAGAATGCCAATCAACTCATTCATACCACCACCTCTTATAATCATGTTGAACAGAACCAATATCCATGGCAAATACATTGCTTTAAATTGAGTTCCAAACCAAAACTGTACTATTTGATCCCGGTTATGCTGGCACCAAATGTACAAAACACTTAGCACCATGGGTTCCAACAGAAAATATACTCCAGCTGCCATACATATGATCTGCAAACCAAAAGATTTGGTAACACTGCAATGAGATAAGAGACTTAACAACCTTAATGGAAGCTGCTTTTACTTCTTAAAGAACTTAAAATACTTCCACGAGTTTGATTTTATAAATACCTAAGACTGACAGAGATGAGTAAATTTTAACTATAATGTCTTGCTGCTGAAGGTGGAAAAATCATAACTAGTGAAGTCCTTAATAGAAATTTAGCTCCAAAATAAACTATAGAACTTGATAAATAATTACTTGACACTCAAATTTCTCGAAATAATACCTTAGTTGTGAATAGAACAATTAAAAGCAATTTGAAGCCTCTACAGTTTAATTTCAAGAACAGAATAATTTAACCATAACCAACCGGCAACCGACAAAGAACTGCTTAGAACATCCTGAATGCTGTGAATTTGTTTAACTTACTAGTTTAGCTTACTCCTTACTTTGGTTTCCATTACGACCAAAACTTTTATTTGGTGGAATTGCCAAATTCTATGAGCCTCCTGCGTTGTTTAACATTGAGAGAAAAAAAGAACGTGGATTTTTCTGCGCTGCCTTAGTATGCTGTACTCCTTTATAAATTTGATTCTTAGAACCGATCAAATAAAAATAACGACGCTGAATCGTCTTCAGAGAAAATCTAGTTTAAAAACTCGCTGTTCCCAGGGGTAAACTGCTAAATTTCTGCAGGAAATTTTAAGTTTCAAATCAAGCAACATTGGTCATTGAAATCCTAAACCTATGGAAGACGAACGCAAGGAAGACGTATCTTAAAATAAAATGAATGAAAATACCTATACTTTAAGATACGCAGAGTTTGGGTTCTCATCAAAAAAAAAATAAAAGACTGAGCATACCATAAATGAACATCAACTAAAGCATGTAGAAAGGTACTCTTGCCATTAACAGACACGCGGCTGAGAACTAGATTGCTAGATTAGCTGCAGCAGTTTTTCTGCAAAAGTAGTTTTCAAATGTTTCATCATTGTTTTTTATACTCACTTTTGTCTCCAATGCTTTCGAAATAAAAAATCTTATGCAGCCTCAACTGAAAACTCCATCAGAGAAAGCAACCATGTTAC
>UXUI01008358.1:0-13955 GCA_900576705.1 Enterobius vermicularis
GGGGGAAAAGCCAGAAAGACAACTACACTCCAGCACAAAGAGTGATAGCATGCTATTCAGCATCAAGCGTTATTGAATCACTGAAAATTTCCAGGATCTAAAATTCCTCAGTCTTGAATGATGAAGATAAAGCCCTAAGACAATTCTATGTGACGCTAAAATTTGGAATTAATAGATACATTTTGGATTGGCCGCATGAAAATGCTAGTAAGCAGGTAAAGACAATTACCAGCTTATTTACGCGCATTTGAAAGAAACTTCCAGGCGTTTGAGGAAGAAAACGTATTAGTTGGATATTATGCTTTCGCAGGGGGAACAGCTGTAGTAAAACAACGTTAAACAAATAGTCGTAAATAAAAATGATTTTTACGTTTTTTACGCTTTTCATCACCCTCTCTTAATACCTCTTATGTACTTTAGCAGCTTCATTTAATATATGATGCATCAACAAAACCAAATGTTGAAGCACTAAGGTTAAATGCGCGTCATTACCGAGGGACAATGTTGGTATCTGGATTATGCGGTATTCTGATGCGCTTCAAAACATGAGTTTGGCATAATTGCTCATAATGAGACAGCATTTTTACGGAATGTAACGCGTGAAAAGGACGGTGATATGGTTGGACTTTTCTGGTTGAAAGCTTTTCTCAGAATCTCTTACGAAATGACTTAAACCCGTTGTCGCGACTACGCACGAAAGGACTCCCCTCTATTTGGCATCTACTCCAGTGTGCCCCCAAAGGGACACTTTTGGAGGCCAGCTGGATGTAGCTGCATACGCGAGCCAGTAAGCGAAACATCGCCAGCCGGCTGAGCTTTACCTTTTACGGGGAAAAAGTTGGAACTTGGTTTGGAAAAGGTTGCGGTTGAGCGTAACCTCTTTTGCGGATTCAAAACCATGAGTTTTCGTCATCTCACGACTGTGTGTTAAGTTCAACATTACATTCTTGTTAATTAAATTCGTTGTATTGTTCTGAAACAAGTTAAGTAATTATTCGAGCTTACTTTTATTGGTGAGTTGTAGTATCTTAACTTTAATAAACGAATCAGTCTATAACTCGTTGAAGAACAAATTGGAGGAGACAAGCATACTTTGGCTGTAAATAAAATTAAGACAGCTTCCCATCAAAGCGTGGAATTAATCAAGGGACTGTTTAAGATCTCCTCATTGCAGTAGCAATCCTCGTCAGGGTTGGGAGGAAGTAATGACTTAAATGAGTAGAAACTACCACAAAGATTAAAAGGTAGCAGCAACTTGAGTAAGTAAGAAACTATATGCGCTGAGTGACTGCAGAAACAGTTCTCTAGAATTGTGCATCTTTCCAAGGCAATAAACGGCTATTCATGTTTTTACAAGTAAACAAAAGGAAGCGACAAAGGTTTCCTGTAAGGACGTGGAGAACTGTAAAAAACGTAAAAATCATTTTTATTTACGACTATTTGTTTAACGTTGTTTTACTACAGCTGTTCCCCCTGCGAAAGCATAATATCCAACTAATACGTTTTCTTCCTCAAACGCCTGGAAGTTTCTTTCAAATGCGCGTAAATAAGCTGGTAATTGTCTTTACCTGCTTACTAGCATTTTCATGCGGCCAATCCAAAATGTATCTATTAATTCCAAATTTTAGCGTCACATAGAATTGTCTTAGGGCTTTATCTTCATCATTCAAGACTGAGGAATTTTAGATCCTGGAAATTTTCAGTGATTCAATAACGCTTGATGCTGAATAGCATGCTATCACTCTTTGTGCTGGAGTGTAGTTGTCTTTCTGGCTTTTCCCCCCTACCTATCACTGCTGGTCTCAATTTGGTTGGGATCAGAAAGAAACCTTATTCTTCGTGGCGTAACTCGGTCGATGAGTTAAAGTGGACTGCCACAAAGATACCACCTTGCAAATTTAATTTATTATGCAAAAACTGTTTATTCAAAAAATATCTTTTCTAAAAATTTTAAAATCCTTTTTTTTTGAAAAGAACGTTTTGAACTCTTGTTTTCATTTCAATTTTGGACAAATGTTAGAACACTTGTTTTATCACTCTCCTGGATCTGCAGGAAACAGGCGTTCAATTAAAGTGACTACAAAATCCACTTTGATCAAAAAAACCAAAAGATTTTAAAGATGACTATGCTGAGGAAAAACTACGTCTCTTTCTCAATTTAGAACGCTCTGGCTTTACCACCAGTGCGTCTTATGAGGTAAACTCTTTTGGCCCCACAGTCGCGTATCAAGTACTACAAACAAGCAAATAGTAAAAAATTTTGAGAGGCTGACTGAAATGAGCGTCTGACTTGGCAAAGAATGGCATATATTTATTTATTTAAATTCGTATTCATACATGTAATTTTATTTAGTCATTATTCATTCATTTATTTAATTTCGCTAAAAACAAGCATTAAGGTCAATTGCCAATAATAATCAATAATCAAAGGA
This sequence comes from Enterobius vermicularis, assembly GCA_900576705.1. Lineage (NCBI taxonomy): Eukaryota > Metazoa > Nematoda > Chromadorea > Rhabditida > Oxyuridae > Enterobius > Enterobius vermicularis. Next base: position 2,433 of record UXUI01008358.1, read on the forward strand.
TCACCGATTGAAACATAAAAAGATGGAATATGAAACGAAAAACCTAAAGTTACAGTACCCGATTAAGAATTTTACACTAACGAATGATTAGAATGATTAATGGATCATAGAACAATTTATAATTGCCATAAGGACAAACTTTAACTAAAAGTTTGTTCCAAAAAGTCCTACAGTTCATGACGATTAATAAGAATACAAGTAATCGTTCAAGCTTAGAAAAGTACGAAAGAAGATTGATAAGAAACGGATACGATGGTAACGGATCCAATGCAAAGTGGCAACGATTAATCAAACAATTTGTCCAAAACATAAAATACAAAAGAAGAATGGTTAACTTGACAGTTGCTGGCTTATTATTTCAAAACAATGAATTAGTATGGCAAGAAAAGAGCAACGGCTCAAAGCGTCTGACCTAAAGAAACCCTGTGGGTACCATAGACAGAACGGTAGAAAGACAGTACAGCATCAAAAACGTTTTAAGAAATATCAAAGGTTTCTGAGACTGAATTTTTTAGGTTTGGTGGGATTTCATAGAAACGGCAGAATTTTTGGAACTGTTTCAGGCAAAAATTTATAATAGCAATAGTACTAACACTGCCGACAAACGTCACTATTTAATATCTTCTTTAGAAGGTAAGGCCAGGTCGGCAGTAGGATGTCTTCCTGAGTGGGAAGACATTTGTGCAAAAGGATATGGAGGTATTTGAGGGCAAATTTGCAGGCGAATGTTCTTGTCATCAAGCACTATATCAGAGACTAAAAAGTTTTCTGTCTTTAGGTGAAGAGATTAACTTGTGAAACAAGCGGTAAAGAACTATAAGAAAATACTGAGCGCCTTAATATCTGAATTGAAAAAGCTTGTCATGTTTCTACTTTTTATATAAAAAGCGAAATATTCAATAAATTCGCTCACATTTGCCTGATTCAAAAATTAATCCGGGTTGCTCATTTTTTGGGCAGACAAATATAAAGCAAAAAAAGTAGAGAAAGTGATTCAAACAAGCGACTCTTTATTTTACAGGAATTTAACTGTAATATACTTGACCTTTTTTTCATCCAACGTCTTTTTCAAATTTTTTAAGCTTGAAGCCTCAGGTATACGACTCAGGAGGCTACTTCAAATTTTATCAATGTGACTTGTAAAGAACCTGTGCCAAATATGAGTTTTAGATCGCTGAATTTCAACTCCAAGACAGTCTATTCTCAAATCATAAGCCTTACTTCATCTCCAGTAGTTGTCCTTGTAAGTTCTGAAACTTTTTACCGTTCAACATCCAGGCATTACTTACTCCTATCTTAATTCCTTTTGAAGCTTAGAACTCCAAAGTTTCGATAAGAAATTCGTTGTTGCCAGAAATATATCTTTAAGCCGCGCATCTTCCGCCAGAATTGCTGGACCAAAAAGAAGGAAATGTTGCAACTGATGAACTATTCTCTTACCCGGGGAAACGTATGCTACTCACTTCCTCTATAGTTGCTGCCGCCGTGCAACAACCTTTTTCAATCGGGAGTGTTCATGATACACTCTTCTATTAGTCCAGCATGGGTGTCTTGATTCTGGATACTTCTTCACTGCAAACAATCGATAGCCACTGAAACTTATAGCGCCATCCTAGCTTTACGGGATTGTGGTTCTTAATGTACTTGCGAATGAGGGTTAACTTCTTTCTCCTGACCCTACCAATTGTTAATTTAAACCCAAGAAAGTGTAGATTCAGTAATTTTTGCGTGATTGACAGGAAGTACTTAACAATAGATGACGCACATTTTCACATAAAGTTCATTACCTAGCTTATATGAAATACAATGGTTTTTGTAACAGTTTTGGACCATAAAAAAGTCAAGTGTTCTCGTCGTCACGGTTTACTCGTAAAACTGCCCAGCTACTAGTGTTAGTTTTTTACTTTTTAAACCAGCTGTTTCTGAGTAAATACTGTTTTTTAATCTCGGTTTGTGGTTTTTACTTCCATTAAAGGTGTTCTGTGTTCTGACTGGTATGCAAGACGTTTTGATATTGATGTTTTTCATAAGTTAGCTAGGCTGACCATATCAAATTGGCAGACGTTGTTTCTATGATTACCACTTATCATGTCCCGGCTGACTTTCCTTATTGGTATATCTATTATTCTTCTATATTACCCATTTCTGGTTTACGAGAGAGCCGTTTGTGCTTTTATTAGATCTCTACAGATAACCAAATCTTTCGTTCTCTGAACATCGGCGGGGTGAAAAGTTGCGTATCCTTCAACTGTACCCACGCCACTAAAGGAAGCTGGAGTTAGAATTGGGCCAGGAATTTGTCGTCATTTACGCCGGAAAAGTTGAATGGACGATTTGTGATTTTAAATAAACCGCAAGATAGCAAAAAATTTATAACATACTGAAAAAGAGTCAAAAGGATTCTTTTAGCTTTAAGTCATATATGAGATCAACTGGCAGTGAAACTATTCCGTCTCTTTATGAGGGGTTTCCGTAATATCGCGACACTGTCACTGCTGAATTTAACACTGTGACGTCCTTTTAAATTTCATAGCCTTTCAAAGCACCCCCATTATCTTTACAAAAATTTATTGCCTTCGCCTTACTTGACGGCAGTTTGTACAGTGTTATTACCTTTAATTCTGCCCAGAATAAGCAATGAGAAGGACCAAAGGAAATCCAGCTAAAACAGCTACAGTATCTTTCCGATGCCTTTGCTTATTCCAAAATGACGTCCACTTCTAGTCGTGGGATTACGATAGAAAACTGCAAGAAACCACAATGTCCTCTCCCGTCTTTTGGTCTTTGCGCCTTTGCCTTTTGTATCAGAACATTCAAAAGTAAACCTCGTGGCTTTGAACTAAAGGACCTGGAATAAGAAAGGAATAAGACCTGGAATGTTCGTTTGATTTCTCAAACCGTTGGTCATTCCTTCAACGAGTCATGCCATACACCAGAAGTATATCTTTCGCTAAAAATTTTATAATAGCTGGTAGAGCGGTTCATGTGAACGTTGCCAGTGCTTAATCAGTGACGGTAGAGCGTATCATCTGTTGATAAAAATATCTGCCTTACGTAATGCACAGATTAAATGACTTTTTAACTTTTCACGTGTTTTTGAAGTTTGACATGCTAGGCAATTATGAGGAAGTGGCTCACGTTTGACTAATGAGAAAAATTGCTGCAAACCTTATTGTCAGGTGTTCTGGCATAAAAATTCATGAACTGAATTTAGGATTATGAAGGTTTCTTTATAAATTACAGTGAAAGAAAGCCATAATCTGCGCAACCGTAGAAACTCGATAGTTCTTAATTTATCTCTTGCAGTTTCATGTTTGTCCATATAGCTTCTCCTAACTTTCAGGCAGCCTAACAATGAAATGTCGCTCTAGTCCTTCCGCCGCTTCAGATGGTAAGTCTTAGTGTGAGCAGGTGATGTAGGAGGCTGTGTGGGCACTTTGTAACTGTAGAACTTTAGGCTCAGTTCATCTGCAGGCTGCTCCTCGTTGCGCTGGAGGGAGTATGATGCTAAAACAGTGCCAACACCTCAATGCTTCTTACAAGAAATGATTCCAAAATTTGTGATTAAGTCAGTTTTCGCCACTAATATCATTTTCGTCTCTAAATTGGATTTTTTTTAGCAATTAGGTAGGTCCAGAAGTAGTTCAACTGGCAAACATTTTCAAAAAACTAAGAAATTTTAGGTTAAGCAGTTTTTTTCTCCTCGTTCATGACGGTTTAATAAAACACTGCCTGAGTGGCGACTGGGCTAGGTGGATCTGCAGGCGCTGTGATCGTAGTGAGAGCTGGACATTTCATTCCTCGACAGCCCTTCTTTACAAGATATTTTGGTACTTACTTTTTTGTGACTGAAAAAGCTTCCTTTATAATTTGTTGTTAAGGAAGTCGAACTCGCTTTATACCTTGCTGTTGATTAGACTAATTCTTATAGTGATATAGCCATTAAATAGGTATCGGAACTTTAGGCTCTGAAAGGTGGCTAACACATGGTCGTAGAAATGAGTGTTTCTTTTTTTCAAAGAAATACTATCGCGGATATTAGAGTGAACACTCATAGGTTTCCGGTGTTGCTAATTTAATGTTTTGTGGACAACCTACTCTGCTCCTTTTTATCTACGTCACCAGAAAAAATGGCATTTAGGTGCTTGTTTCCTTATCTCTAGTCTTTCTTGGGCTGTTCAAAATAAAAAACGCCTAATGTGAAATAGACACGTGTTGCTTCTAGTAATTTCGGAAGTCCTGAAAGCAATTAAGATAATGCAGTTTCTTGCTGGAATGAAAAGTTGGATTTTTAAAACAGTATTCTGAAACTGTGTCTAACTCCTGAGGAATTGCATATATCCATCTAAATGACGCTCCATTGGTGTCTCTTCGTCCTCAAACTGTAGAGAGCGGCTAAAAATTAGCAATTTTGAAGTTTGATTTCTCGCTTTGCCTCTTCATACGGTATTACCCCTTCTGTTTTTGCTTGAAGGCGTAACCTTTCGAAAATTCACGTTCTTTTAAAACCCAGTGGACTTTGAGGCATTAAGCGGTGGTTGTAATTCTTGATATTTTTCGCTGTAGACAGCGACAATTCATTTAAAAGCTAAAGGAGGGGCTTGTGTGTGGTATATAGGTTTCCGCTGAGTCTTGAGCATTTTAACCATGTTTTTTGAGCAGACGCTTTTTTCCTTCCCATGTAGAGTTACTCTCATAGCTTACTTAGAAAGTTCTCTTGTTAGTCAGCTGTGGGTATCACTGTAGCGAAGGCGCATGAAAACATTAGTCACATTCTAATGACCTGGTCTCCTGTCTGTTCTTAAGTCGTCGTTCGGGAAACGGTAAGAAGGTCAAGTAAGGAGGCGCTAGTCAACGGTGGCTCATAGATCCGCTATTGGCAGTCCTCCTACGACCTGAGTTCAGATACGGTTCGTACTAGATCCTGGCTTACTTTCAACTTTCTTTTATAGTTAATAAGCCGTGTCTTTTTAGCACCTTCAGGTTCCCAACTAGAAGTTCTTAAGGGTTGTTGTGCTTATTCATTTGCTTTTTAATTTTGAGTTTATTTTACTGTGTTAAAGTTTATTTGCAGATTATTTCGTATTATTTTGAGGTTATACTTTTTTTCTCGTTACTGATTTCACTATCGGAGTAATGTAAGGCAGGGGAAAGTTTGCAGCACTACTTCGAGTTGTTTCATCATAATGTAGGATTGCGGATCAGTTTTTAGATGCGTCATTAGCATAGATTACCAGTTTTATTCAGACAGGCAAGATGCAGTTGTCAGAAAGGTCAGAAATCATAACTTTTTTTTTTTACACTCTTTGGATAGACGGTCAAACAGCGTGCTGCAATTCTTTATTAAGGTAACAGAATTCCTTGTTTTTTGTGTCGTGAAAATGTGGTTTTTAACAACACCTGTAGTGTAAGCTAGCAAGGTAACACAAGTTTAAGATGTGGATATAATTTGTTTGCTGATCTTCTTTCAAACGACTGAACAGTTTGTAACTTCTCAATTTTCACAGATTGTGCCTTAGAGGTTGATTTTTTTTAATTTTCGGATGTAGTTGTTAATAATGGTGTAGCACGAGATTGATAGTGATTAATGGACATTTTCGTTTGTTTCCTCGAGATAAAAATCTGATATGCGATCTAAATATGTAATTATTGTATCCACTACTGATTTTACTTTTTGAGAAGGAAAGCTGCAGATGGGTTACCATTGTTAAAACTGGGGAGATTTTTTCTAAATTTTGATGCTCACTTTAGGGTGGTTTTTTCAGTAATAGATGCCGCACAGTCAGAGATCGTTAATTATTTTAAATAAAAATTTATTTTTTTGGAATACAGAAATTTACAGTCAGACAAACATTATTTCATTTACAGTTAGTGGTAAACTTTCACAAAAGTTATTTTTCTGGAAGCAGTTTTGAGGCTTGTAGGCCTGAAATTATTTTTCTTGGAGACAGAACGTACTTATTCCACATTTTTGAGGCAGTTGTTTATTTTGCGCGATGCCATCCTTCTCTTTTCCTTGCGTTTGATAGAGTTTTGGTAGTGAGTTAATGGTTGTGAATTTTAACCCACAATTTCAGCGCTTTATGGTCTGCTGTTTACATTTGGATCCAGTTTGGTAAATCTTGCTAATGGTGGAAATATTAATTGTTTTAAGATGTCTCGAATACTGAATCCATTGTCAGGAAGTTATCAAAATCGCACACCACTTACTCGGTATGAAAATGAAGGGAATAGAGCACCATCAAGTACTTCAAGTTCTGGACAATATGGCTTTTACTATCGAGTCTTGCTAAGTAAGTTAGATTATTCAACAAATCTGGAAATCGCTACTCTATACCTCCAAAATAAATGGGCATTTCTAAGCTTAGCTGTAGATAAATGTTTATTTAGAAGGTTGCTCATTGGATGTTGACTTTGACAATTTACCTATTAAACCTGAGCGGAAGGCACGAAATACAAGAGTACAAGTGCCAAACTTACAACCTTTGCTCATTCCGGCGGAAAAGGAAGAGTATTTGACAGTTCGTGTTTCTCTTGTGTGTAGTAAGTTAATTTTCAGTGAAGTATAAGAATATGTTCTATGGTTGTTTTACTGGATACTTAAAGTCCCAATCAACGATCACTTGCAGTAATGGCTACATGTTTTGTTGATTCGGCTCGTTGTACTTTCCTTCAAGCACTTTTTAGGAAACGGTCTTCTATTTGTGCAGTTAGAAAATTGTGCTGAACTAATTATGACGATTTCTCGAAGAATAAAAACATTGTTGGAAAAAAGAAAACCAGTTTTGAATCCAGCAGCTGGTAGCATCGTCATAGCCAAGTAAGAGTGTACAAGAACTGTTTTTCTTTTTGTGGTTTTTTTTTCTGTAAAGAATGAGTTTGTTACATTTCTTCACTAGCCCTAATGAACACCTACTTGGTTATCTTGTTGCTCGTAAATTTTTGTTTTCTTTCCTCTTGAAAAGGTTCTTAGAACCATTTTATTTTAGTCGTTTGGGTAAATGGCATTTGAGAAGAGTATTTTTGTTTTTCGAAGTTTATACATTATTGACGTTGTCTTCTCAATACACACCGTATATTATTTTCTCGTAATTTAGGTTCAAAGTTGACCAGTGTTTTTATCGTGCTTGTGTCATATCAAAAAGAGATATTGGTAGAGTGAAGGTTGGGATTTTAAACCAGTATTGGAACAAGGAGTCTTAGAAGTTGTTTTTTTTTCTATCGCAGCATGCTGTTTTTAGTGTCCTTGATGTTTTTCTCTTTAATTTCAGGTTTTCTTTATTGATTATGGAAACACGGAGTTTGTGGATGAAGAGGATATATTGCCAGCCGACGAGTTCTTATTAAACGTTGCTCCACAGGCGGTTCGATTAATTATCAAGGGAGCAGAAAAGACTTCTCTGAGTGACAAAGAGATGATTGACTTGCTTCAAGATAGACAGATACACGTTCAGCTTTGTGAGTACAACTTCCTTTTTCTAGTAGAAATTTAAATTTCGCTTTTTTCGAGCTTTCTAACTAAAGTTTTGATGAGACTAGTCAGGTCAACGTTATTCAGTGTCTGTCGTTGAGCAGCAAGATGCGTTTTCGGTGAGGGCGTTTTTGTGGGAGAGAGGAAAGAAACTTGATCTGTCAAAAATCTTGATTGGTGTAGCAGATTGTCCTTGCCTTTCACCGCCTGGTTAGATTCAAGCATGTTATGAGATGCAGTTGAACAGTATTCAGTTAAATGTTATGTCAAAGAATTTGGCTTTCATGATTGAAAAAATATTTCTGTTGAAGTATGTATATATGTGGAATTCAATTTCGAAAGATCATTAAAAGTACTTCAAAGATACCTGGAAAAAAATTCTCTACGTTTGTTTTTTAGTTTTAGACGAAACGTTTCCAGGGAGGAAGATTGATAGCGAAGTTGTGAACATTAACAGTCGTGGTTAGTTTTCCTTTGAGTTTTTGGGATAAGAGTAGCATTAGGAAATCCTTCCAAGCAGAACTAGAAATGTTCTTTTTTACCAATTTGGTCTTTTTTTGGTACTATCCGAATGATCGGTAATTTGAGAGCATTAAAAACTTGCTACTTCTCTATTTTTTCTCAAGAAAATTGTGTTTAGGCAATAGTCTATCTGGATTTCACCCTGCAAAAAATTCCGAGTTTTGCCAAGACGAGTCACGAAAGTCCAGTCAAAGAAATTCTGTACATAACTCTGAAGTTTTGACTGATCGCTTCAAATTTGGACAACCTGCAGCAATTAACAGTTCATCTTCTGGGAATCGAACTTTTAGGGAAAGGGCAATCAATAACAACAGAAGTGGGCTAATTTACGTTTTTTTAATTTGTTGTGTTTGTTGAAGTATATTTATTTTACACCTGTGTCTGTGATCAGACGGTCTTTTCTTTTTACTTTTGTAGGGATCAAATGTGTTTTTTCAAATAGTTGTTTCATAGTAAAATATTGTGGGGTCGCAACAGTCTACACTATTTGGCTCCCTCAATTAAGCTATACCATTTTTTTGGTATGAACATTCGTTAAGCATCGTAATTCTTTATAGATTCATATTCAATTGACGAGATAGAAAAGGATTTGTATGAGTACTTGACAGAAAATAATCGGTGGCAAGGAAAAAGACTTTTGAGTTTTTAAGACTGATATGATTGTTGTTGTTCTTTGTTCGCCGCCGTTTCAGTAATATAAATAAGTTTTCTACTTACATCTGATTAAGGTTCTTGGAACAGTCAGGAGTTTGGCCGTGATTCTCGCGATGGTTTTAAAAGCCGCGCTCATCATAAGGAAGAGTCGAGAGCATTTTCCACTTATGAAGGACGGCGTAATGGAGGGTTTTCGAGATCAAGGTTTACTGATACTGGTAACGACTGTATTCCATCTTTGTTTTACAATTTACAACTTGGCAAATGAACAGAATGCGATAAAATTCGTTTGCTGGGCATTGAGTTCGAAAAGAGTTTTTGTTATTTAGGTGTTAATAGTAATGTTCTTATACGGCTTGAAATTTCATGCCAGGGTTAGTAACTGCGCGCGAATTTATTAAAATTACATTTCATGCTGTTGTCGTTTTTCAGAGAGGGAAGAAAGAAATAGTGCGAACAGATTGGATCCGGTAGGTTATTGCGAGGAAGAATTACTTTAAAACCCAGTTTTGACAGTTTTTTGGTGTTTTATTGTTTTGTGGTTGCTTACTACCGTTTCTTTATGTCTTTTTCAAGTGGAAATTGTCCGCGTTTCACTGTTTATTCATTTTAGACAACTGTCAAAAGAAAATATTCCGGCTTTTCATCAAAGTCTCGGTCAGCTAAAGTCAGTAAGAAGAACAGTTGCTGTAACTTTATTTATATTTTGTTTTTCTATTGAGAATAGCAAGGGCTTGACATTGGGTCAGATCTCTTCGATGTTTTTAGGATTCTAGCGATTTCCAAGCTAGTGAAAGTTTACCTCATCTTGACACCACTGATGTTTTAATAAGGGTTGGTGAGGTACCTACTGCCATCACTTCTGGTCAGGGGTTAGATGATTTTCAAGGCGAGATATCGGTTAGTTGCTTTCGGTGGGAAAATGTGATTAATTTTAGATTTGACTTTGATCCTTAACATGTATTATTTTGAGCTTAGCACATTCGTCTTGTTGTTTCCTTCATGAAACATTTTTTTCTGTTTTCGTCAGATTTAGAACCACTATTTTCAGCGTGGAACTGACCTAACCTTCTCAAAAATCGCTGCTGCTCAGTTGGGTGATATCAAGTTTGGCGACGAAGTGCTAGGCTTTAGGAGCGACTATTCAGTTGGATTTAAAACTAGTTTTTTGGAGTTTGAACTATTTTTTAATCTGACTAGTTTAACAAATTTTCTGTTACATATAAATTTCAGGATGCAGCAGATCCATACTCGTTCTACGTACAGTTGTTACGTGACCAAGAGTTTGTGGTAAAACTTAATTTATGTGAACTTCCAGAAGATGTGGATCCACTAGATATTTACGGCCTATTCCGCCCGTGTCTTGCATTTTATCCAGAGGACGAAACTTATTATAGAGCAGAATTTATAAGCAAGCCAGAAGATGATAAGTAAGTAACTTTTTTGGTAACGGCGGCTTCTCCTGAGCTTTATTAATTTTTGATTTTTCCTTTTTATTCCAGGCAGGTTATTCGTTTTGTCGACTACGGCAATATTCACGAACTTGGTGATAAGAAGGTGTATCAGATAAACGAAAAGATTCCTGATATATTCCGTTCTCATCCACGTTACGCCTTCCACTGCAAATTATCCAATGTATTGCCGAAAGGCAATGAAGTAGCTTTTCATTCCTCTTTGGGCCGTCGTTGCTCTATCTTAAATGTGCATCTGTAACCAAGGATTGAAATATTTGTTGTGGTTTTTATGTGCTTATGCGGAAAAAGCTAGATCTACAAAGAATCTTCTTACATTTAGTATTTCCAGGATGAAGTGGAATTCAGTGGTTTTTTTATAAAGAGTCAAATCGAAATTTTTGAAGTGATTAGTCAAAAAGAAAGGGTATGACGAAGCAGATTTTGAGATTGAATCTTTGTGGAGAACGCTTATGATGTGTTTTTAATTAGAACATTTTTCACAGAAGTTGAAGCGTAATTTGTTTCATCTTGATTTTTTGGTTCTTTTTTGTTTAGCAGTCTTTCTCTTACGAAGCCAGGTCGTATTTTTCTGAGCTTACAGCAGCAGATAAATTAAACGTCCGCTTCTTGGTGCGATTGCCTAATGAAATGTTTGAAGTCGAATTGTCTTCAATCGAAGGGGAAAGTGTTTCTGAAATGTTTTGCAAAAGGTTGTTTTTGGACTTAGTTACATTTGACCTCGTTAAGCAAACGATTTCCTAATAGTTCGGTGTAGCTTCCAGTGATTCATTTATCATATACTGAAGCTTTTCAGGGGGTTTGCTGTAAAAGCCAGTGGTTCAAAACTGTACAAGGATGATAACAATTTTGATACTGCGCAGGTTGTGTTTCTTTTCAAGTACAATAAATGAAAATAGCTATATTTTTACTTAGTCTTATGAGGACTGACAATGGACTTTCTGTTAAGTTTTTGTAGTTTTCTTCACTTCTTACTAAACCGGTTAGGTTCTTCAGTATTTCGAAAGTTTTGCACTGTAGTTTCGCAATAAAAGTGTTTCTAATTCTGCCTTTTCTAAATTTCTAAATTCACTCTTTGAGTTTAAGGGTACCTTTTTAATATAAAGTCTTAACGTATGAAATGCTTCATTAAAAATGCCGAGTTGTTTCTTTTTCAAAACTTATGAATTTGGCACTGTCAGCTGTTCTTTAAAGCTGACATTTGGCTTGCTTCAGGAAGTATTTCTATAAAAACTAACAATTTTGTCAACTTTTCTTCACGGTGCATATACTAGATGTCGTTCTCTTTTTACCAGTCCTGTCACAGTTGTTTGATTGCTTCAAACTGAGAATTTTATCGTGACCTAATATCCGTTTATTGGTGGTCGGTAATGTATTGCTAAAATTCAAGTCTTTTTTTTTTTT
>UXUI01008358.1:14018-25953 GCA_900576705.1 Enterobius vermicularis
AGCAGGAATCTACGTATATTTGATCCAAAGTTAAGTATTTGGGAAGTGATTTAGCACCATAGTTTGGCAGAAGATAACTGAGCTTCAGCCCTTAGTCGTGTGTGGGGTGCGATGCGGAGGGACTGTACTTCACTAAATCGCTTATATACAGTTTATTAATGGTGTTCCTCTGTGCCTTCCATATTATTAAATATGTGGAAGAGAAGAAGAACTTGTGGGTTTTAAATTCCAAGGTCCAAGTGTGCGTAGTTAGAATTTCTCACAAAATTCGTGACGCGCTAGACTATTTAAGAGTTGTAAACTGTCTTTGCAACCTTGTGTTTGAAATCTTTTTAAGGTTCTTCTTAGGCTGTTTTAGGTAGAGCAGGACATCGCTGACGCTGTAAAGTGTATGGTTGATTCCGTAGTTGAAGTTAACAGCAGTAACGAACAGGTATATGAACAAAAAAGTTATTTTGTTTGATGTCAGTGAGGGGGATGTCATAGTTCTCTCTGTAGTAGGGAAAAATTTTCTTGGCAGTCCGTATACTGGGTTATTGTACATTTTAGGTATGAAAACACTGCTATTTTATGCTTGATTTAGGTGTTTTGTAAACTAGCGCAGTTCTTGTTGAAATTTTTCAATAATTGCTTCATTTTGGTTTTATTCATTGCCTTTTCTGAATGGTGCTTCGTAATAATGGACTGTAGTTAATGTGCGATTTCAGAATTGTCTTAGCGACCGCAAAGGCTTGGATAATACGTCTCTACACTGCATGCGAGAGGAGAAGAGCGCTTTTTTGCAAAAAACAACTGCTGAGCAGGCAAGAGAAGATCCAGGATCTGAATGGCACGTAGACCATCATGTTGATTGGTGAAAGGTTGCTTTTCATTTCCTTTTTTACTGCTGGGATTTGCCGTTTGTTTTGTTTATCTGGTTGCGAAAATTCGCATATTCCGTACTCAATATGTAAATACTTTGGAAATTTATTTATCTTGACGTTTTTTGGAGAACAAAAGAAGTTTGATGTCAGCTAAAAATCCTCTCAAACGTTTCGTATCTGGACAGCTTCTTCAAGCGAATGTTCACCTTTCCAGTACGGTAAATTATTGTTTTGGTTGAATGCGTTTTTGATATGTCTGAGGTTAAAATTTTGACAGGTTCCTTCCGTTTTACTAGTGAATTGACGTTTCTAATTTTCTGTAGTTTATGTTTGTAAATGACGCTTAGAACATTGGCCTATCTGGAAAACGGTATGAAGCGTTTTTCTGCACACCAAACTGTCTCTGTTTTTTTCTTGTTATGTTGTCTACTCATCTTTTTTTGTATTTTTTAATTATTTCAAAGTTTTTGTAATGTTTTTACTTAGTGAAGAATATTGAATCACCATACATTTCAGCTATGAAAGATGTAGAGACATGGAACTGGAATATAAATAGTATAACAAACCTTACTTCATACCAGTTTACGACAAGTAGCGAAAATGCCTAAGGGCTGCATGAAAACAAACAGCTTAGCAAGAGAGAATTCGCTGCTAACGTCGTCCGCTGATCTTCAAGTACTTATAAAGTATGCAGTTTCAAAGTTCGCGAAGGGTCTGAGTTCCAGTTACTATGAGGAAAGTAGTGCTTCATGGCATGATGCATGGTCTCCAACTTTCCATCTTTCGACTGGCCGATTTGCAGCCATTGTAATAATGTGCACTCTCCACTGTCGGTAGGGGACATGCGAAGCATTTTTGTAATTTAAGAGAGGGACAATTTGTACAATTCCGTCCGAAAGCACTACATTTCACCGCGTTTGTGATGCTCTTTGCTTTAAAGGTAAAATCGTACTACGACTGCCTCTATTAGTTTTTCTCTCTAAAGTTTTGACCATGCCACTCTAGTACTAGTTATATTTGATTAGTGTAGCTAATTAAACTGAACTGATATGAGCTACCCTTGACCTTGATATCCTCATAAGCATTTTATCAATTTTCTTATTCTTTTACAGGATTTCTTTTCCCGTCTGTAATTTACTGAATTCCTTAAAGTTTTTCAAAAATCTTTATCGCAAAGTACCATAGTTTGTACCAGGTCACTTTAATGATTGAAAGGCAACTGAGTGTTGTAACCGCGCTCAAACAATAAGTTTTCTGCAAAAACTCGGCATCTCCTGTCTATTTTCAAACAGAGGAGTAAGACAGTCTAAAGATAAGAATTTAAATGGAACTTAACCTGTACTGCACTCATCCTTTTCAGTTCTAAGGTTTTCATAACGGCTATCAAAACTAATACCAATTGACCACTAATGGATTCTGTGATTGCAAATTTCTTCTCAAATCACTTCCTTTCTGCTGCCACCTATAAAAAAACTTTTTTGGGTGTTTTCCACTGTATTTGAAGACTTCGATAATGAACTATGGGCAGTCTGTGGTGACCTGTACAACCAAGTAGTCAAAAATATTGTGAACTTCTTAAAACCTACCTCAAAGAGCATTGAGAAATTGTGTCATGCCTTGGCTAGCACGGTTGGCTTGGGAGAGACTTCCTGCGCATTCACGTGGGGAACTCAATAACGTGATGGCCTGGATGTTGTCTCCTCACAGCGGTTTACTAAAGGAACTATTCGGCCATATAATCATCAGCAAACTACTAGTTTGGCAGGAAAGCTTCACGCCGAAATCTTTGAAAAGCTTCTCTTAGAAACCTTACTTTCTTGACATGCAACTCAATTTCCTGTTTCAAGAGAGAAGCCCGTTTTGTATCGCAGATTTTTGTTGGTGTTTTTAAAACATCTAGCCCCTACCTTTAATCTGTTCAATCCTCAAACGTTATTTTCACTTCGTGATTTAGACAAACCAGCAGGGGACCGTAGAGAGGTTTCCCTAAAGCCTAGGGTATTTGCACGCACATTTATTGAACACTTAATAACACTAGGCATCACAGGCCATTTTTCTAGTACCAGGTCTGAACAAAAAGAACGTACCTCTCCTACAGCACTGCAACTCCACTTTTTGCCCCATATACCTAACTGGCGCCAAGCTCTCAACTCTGGTCTTAGTAGTTCTAATGGGTACTCCTATTCATCCAACCTGTATTCCACGCTCTGTAGCTCTCAGCCGATTCAAGCAACCCTCGTCGTCGGAAATTCCTATTATTTCATTCATGAAACTTCCAACTCGACAAGCAAAACCAAAGGACATTCGCTTCCTTGTTTACAAACTTCCCATCTGCCTTTTTTTTTTTTGTCAATAAACAGTCTTCAGCAGTGGTAACACTCAAGCTATCAAATATAAAAAATAAACAAATTCCTCAACTTTTCAATAAAAAACTGCAAGTATCTGCAGTTTATCCACATTCTCGATGTTAAAAACAAGGAAAAATTGATGGCAAACAACCCTGGCCAATGCTCTCTGAATGGAGAGGGGCCGATAAATCAAGTAGTGAATTTCGAGGTGCTCCGTCATCATTTGTGTTCGAAAAAATATACTTAGTAATAGTAAGAAGAATTATTGAAACGTGAAACCATTTTAAGCCAGAATGTTGAAGATTTGGAAGAAAAAGATGAATTGTATCTTCTAATCTTCTATTTTCTCACCAACCACAATAACAGTCCTGAAACGTAATTAAGATGTCGTGATCTATGAAGAATGCCGTGGAAGAAACTAGACAAGTGCAGACAGAAATAGCAAATAAAGTAAAAAGGTCCAGTTTCTGCATCCTTCAGACTTCAGGCTGACTAGCTTCCGAACGTTTTATCACAAAACATATAAATACCATGGGATATGAACGCTCTCCATGTACAGAGAAACGAAATTAAACCAGATCTACACGATGGAAGTGATGAAAACTTCCTCCACAAAATTTCAATGAGCAAAAAACAACAAAAATCAACAAAAACTCTTCTGTCAATTTACCACAAAATAAATTCGTCAAGAATCTATAACTAAATACTACATACAGTATACCTACTGAGCCTTGATAACACATAACGTCTAGAGTATTTCTGACAAGTTAAATACTCTTTTCACTCAAAACTGCCTTTCGGAAGTTGGTAACACAGTCCTGGTAACTGTCCAGTAGTGGAAGGCAATTTAAAACCCGATCTTTGTTATTAACTATGCACTGCATTATCTCCTACAACTGATCAGGCTTAGTTTCCCATTAAATGAAAGTAATATTAAGTGAAAACCAAAAACAAAAAATAAAGTTTAAAAAGTAATTCTGAGGGCAAAAAGTACTCCTAACAAAAGAACTTAAGCACCTTTTCCTGAGATTCGCAAACATTTTCCCTCTGGAAAGAACAAAACTGTTTTTCTACACGACTAATTGCTTCGTTAAGTGCCTGCCTGCGATTTTCGAGATCTTCCAGTGATATACCGCCAGCTGCAGAAAAATTACAACTTGAGAAGACGAAAGAAATCTAAACGTTTCCGGAAAAAAGAATTAATAACTTTGCATCTGCGAAGAAACATCATTTAAAATTCATTTCGGCGTAAAAAATCTAACCAATATGAAAAGGCATATCTTTGTCATTCGACTTCCGAAGCTCAGTTATCAGCTCCTCATTGCGTCTTCGCGCTTCATACAATTCTGCCCTGAAAATCCTTAGGTTTTTAGGGTTTTTAAGGTGTTTAAGAGTGAGATAAAAGAGATCTGATATCATTTCAAGCTGCAAGCAGCCTGACTGATACAACGGCACAGTGGAAACTTTCTTTATTTATTACTAATCGGTAAATGGCTTTGAGACTTCAATGCACCAACTTGAGAGCGCTAAACTCAGCGGAATTGTTGTTTCTACTCAGTACACGATCAACGACTTCATTGGAAACACCAACATTTCTAAATTCTTCCGGAATTTCATCCTTCTCTATACGAACTGTCTAGAAGAGCAATCTAGCTATAACAATGAACCAAACAACTACATTCAACAGAGCTCAATAAATAATAAGTTCAACTTCCAATTTCCCCAACAAACTAAGGCATGAATAAGTTTTGAATATACAATTATATACGTATATGTATCATATATGCATAATACTATGAAAAGTTAATTAAAAATTAAGACTAGTAAAGTTAAAAAAATAAAAAACCGTAAAATCATACTTCAGTGCAACACGGAATCAACAAGGAACACAAGATTTTGTAACTTTTCTTTTGCAAAAACAAAACATTTTTCTCTGGAGCAGCTAGTGAACTGCGAAGAACAGGAAAGGAGTATATATCAGATAAACAATAATCATTCTTTTCTCTTCTATATTCCTAACGTTTCTGCTAAATTTGCTCTCATTACTTCGTGAATCTATTAAGCAAAATATTGACAAAACTCACAGAAAAGAACTGCCACATTGCTGCAAAAAAAGGGTCAAAAATTACACAACCTTAACCGGAGACGAAGCTTCAGACGCATCTGCATGGCTCTGTGCAGCACCCATAACCAATGAAAGTAACCACTAATCAAAACGAACTGAGAGGAGCACGTATTACAGGCAAAACTCTACCATAAACCTTAAACAATAATAAAATAAAGTGTTATAATTGAAGCTCAAACGGCCTGCTTTTGAATGACGTTCGTTTCCATAAATGAATCAAACGATCAAACAGGTAAAAAATAGTCTAAATGTAATTTAGTCACAGTTGTAGCTATTTACTTTGCAGTTTTCACTTAGCACAATTTATAAAGCAGATTATAATTAATCTTATGTAATAACTGTTCCTTACAATGAGATAACCTTCAGCTGCATCGCTCTTCAGAGTAGGGTCTACTTCCTTCATGATTTATAAGCTCTAATAATCTCCAGTTTACCCAACAGTAAAAGCCTTGATTAACATGACGATTACACACAGTTAAATTAAAAAGCTAATATTTGGCAGGCCCGATCATTTAACAATCTCCACAGTACCTTCATCGAGGCAATCTAGTTCCCACATATTTTCAACTCCTCCTCTGTTTCAAGATATACTTCAGAAGTTCTTTCTTGATATTGCAAGAGAAAAAGAGGCAGTATGAATTGACCCTGAGACCAAAACTTCAGGTAACTATATCTTCTAATCCTAATCGGCAGAGCAAAATCGTTTACCAATTGAAGCGCAAAAAAATTAAAAAGCAACTTTTTCGCGAAAATATAACCTAAAACAGCTTTTTTTCTTTCTTTTAAAAAACAGCAAATAAAACTCAGAAGGTTATCGACAGGATTACAATAGGCCCAGCCACTTACTAACCTTCATTTAATACTCTTCAGCCTTCAAGACACTGTTCTCCACCAGGTCCTCACAAAGTCTTCATAAACCACAAAGCGATGAATTATAAAGTACAAATTATGGTTAAAAAAACGGAAAAAACCGGAATAAGCCACTTGTGAATTCTATCAACTGAAAAATTAATTGATCGGCCACTGAAAAAAATTTCAAATCAGGTAAATTCCAAAAGAAGACTTAACACTTACTGACTCGGTTTAGGAAATGCAAAAAAAATGGTTGTAGTTTTGTGATTTACTGTACAAGAAAATCGACTTCAAAAATCTATCACGAGTTTCATTTTCACTGGAAAAAAATGTTTCTTTTTAACAGTGTACAAATACTAACTTTTCCCGACTTTTCTAGCAAAACAAATTAAAATTTCACAAAAAAAATTCATCGAAGAAAAAAAACTGTTTGATTTTGACCAACGCAGTTATGTAACCACTTTAAAAAGACCGATCAATTCCTAAGTTCATCATCGGTTCTATTCACATTTGCTTAAATTTCGAGATCTGAAAGACTAAGTACCAACTGGAAGCGCACTGCCCAAAAGATTCTGGTACCTGAATTTCCAATACTAGATAAAAAGTAACGAAAGTGTGCAAGCAATACGTTAAAGTATTCCTGACAATGACACACATGAAGAAGGTATGAGAACATCTTTTTAAAGTACTTCTGTAATTGCAGCAACGAAAAGCTATTTGTTTCAATTTATTTCGGTAAATAATACAAGTAAAAATTAAAGTAACTTATTGATTCTGCGTGCAAATTGAGATCAGTTAAAGACGATTTGGATAAATGCCAGCATTTTTTATAGCTCAACGGTGTTGGTACTAAGAAAATGAAAAGTAAAAAATATTGAATCACAAAAGTTTTATGAAACAACAACCTTCATCAAGAAAAAACAAAAGGTATCGTGAAGAAAATGCACAGCAAAAGTGTGATGAGCAAAAAACATTAATAACGTAAAACTTTTACAGCATATAACTGTCAATGATCGTTCAGCAATAATAACAACAGAAAAACAATTTGAAAATTTTTTTACCTCAACTAATCCCAATGCCATACTGTCAGAAAATGTCGATACTTTTTACCGCAAAGGATCAGTTACAATTATCGTCAGTTGTTATCAATGAAAAAAATGAAAAGAAAAAAGAAACAACAACATCAATAGAAACGGAGTTTAACTGTATAATGGTGTGCCTGTCGAGTTGTCAACGTAGAAACAACTATAAAGTAGCGTCACAGGTTGGTCCTACAACTGTCAGTAAACAAAAACTGCCAATATTTAAGATAGAAAATGAAAAGTAAAAGTGGGGAAAAGAAGAGAACGACTCGTCAACGAATTCAAAAAAATATATGACAGTACTGTCGCTTACATGTTCGCTGAGAATTCAAGAATTTACGTTGCAAGACCTATCAAATCAGTGTTTTAAACCAGCTAAGGGAAGCTTCCGGTAATAACAAATTTCATATTTTTGTCCGCTTCCTTACCATTTCTAAAAGCACTGTTATCCACCTTCGATATTTCCAGTGAAAGTTGGACGGTTCCGGTAAACAAAGAAGAAACTTTAAAAATTATGTATTAATTTTTGTCACTCAGTTAACAGCTTTTCATCGGACACAGTACACAGCAAATGAACTCCTTTCCAAGATTCATTCTTATAGTGAACAATTACATACACTGTATTCTTCCCTAAAAAACCGACCAACTATTTATTGTCCATAAAATCCATTAAACTTGAAATATAAAGCAGCGACAAGAAGATAAATGTTGTATGATTATGGAGAAAAAGCAAAAATTCCAAGACTTAATGAAATGATAACGGAAGGGGAGTAAAAACGCTGTAAAGAGATTTTAAATGTCTAACTAAAACTTTTATGAAACTTTTTCGTGTAACAATTGACGATGTGAAAAAATTCAAAATAACCAAAGAGAAAAGTAAGAGAAAAGTCCTATAAATAATATTCAAAGTTGTAAATATGAGAAAATTGACGAAGTTTTAATTTGGCGTTTCGCGATCTGGTGACCAACTGTTATACAGCCATCAGATTAAAGTGCAGTTGTTCATATGCAATTCACTGGAAGGAACCGATAGTAATACTTACTGCTGGCAGAAGCAGAGATTTCAAGTTCCAACCCCTGTTTGAACTATAATTTGTCAAAACCGTCTCTTTAGTTGTTATAAAAAACTCCTACTCATCTAGCAATCAAGAATATCCCAGCTATTACTTTTCAAAGTCTTTAAATTTTTTTTAACGGTTACACTATTCTGTATGATTTCATTCTGTTGCTGCACCGGCTAATATTTTCCTTAGTGTCAAGATCTTATGCGGTTTAACTCAGTTCGCTACTGGACGAAGACGTTAGGAGATAAACCATTATCTAGATTCAAACAGTTACAGTTATATCATTTTTCAGAAATCCTCTGCAACTCTGATGAACTTGAACACTATGCGCCGCTTCTCGGTGTCTGTCCTTAAGGCTCTTTCACTTGGTATCTCCATTTTTTTCTCTAGGAAAAACCCCTCTTGTTTTTTTTTTCTTTGCTTCAACAGTCAATGGTTTTTTATTCACGTTTTTGTGCTACCAACACGGCAGAATTTTTGAAAGACATAATAGGCAGCCTTCAGTGATCCAGCAACTAAGTTTAAAGGACATCACTGTAAATAAAGACTTTCCCAAAAGCAGACCCAGGCTTAAGTAGGGAACAGAGAGCAAATTTTCAAAGAAACAAAAAAAACTGTAAATACTTTAGTTAAAAGAATGAATGAAGAATAGGTGCAACAAAATAAAACAAGATGATGAAGTTTTTCTGGGAAACGATGTATAAAACCGTCTATAAAGTGGGAAGAACAATTATTCAGCAGAAAGCTAGGAGGTTACAAGTAAGCCACATCTGCATTTATTCAAACAAATAAATCATACGAAAAACCAGGTCGTTCTAAGGTTTTATAATGCGAGCTTGCCTGATGACTGTTAAATCGGCTTTCGAGAGCGTATAACAACGAAGGTTCAGGCTATAGATTACTTAATATCTTGGAATTTTGCCAACTGTGCCTTACCATTGCCACCGGCAGAATTAGTACAACGATACATTTTTCGCTGAAACAGTCTGTTGATATGTATATATTTTTATACTGTACATATGAAAGATTGAGGGCCGACGTTATGAAGTTTGTTGTTTGTTCGCGCTGTGCTCTATCAGGTCTTCTAGGCGCAGCTGTGGTGTAGTTGGCAATAGCTGCCATTGCTGCTGGCACTTGGAAGAAGGCTTATAAACTCTGAAAATAGTTATACTTAGTATGTTCTCATTCGGCAGCTGCTATTTTAATGGTATGAATATTTGTATAAATATATTAGTATAAATTTAAACATATTATTATATTCAATTTATCTGTTTATTATGATCGTTTTGATATGAATGGTCCAGAATCATTTGAGTCATTTTTACACCAGTCCGTATGTGAATCTTTAGTTTTTATGTTGGCTTCTCTGTTACTTTTTTTTTCCCATACTAAGATTTTTTCTATTCTTTTTTTTCCTCCGTCTCTTTTCCCAATTTCATTTTAGTAGTTGTCGTTTATTGTAGCCTTGAATTTCTTTGTGAATTATTGTTTTATTGCTCCTTGTTGGCAGATTTTACGTATTGGTTATTTAACGGTAACACTTTTATGCCCTTTACAAATTAATTTATTCCTACAGCTGCCATCTTTCTACAAATTATTTTCGTCTTTTTCTCTTCATGGTTTCAAAACAAACCACTAAAATATCCGATTATCTGGGAAAAGTGTTTGGAAACGGTTTAACTATGTCCTCGTTTGTCTTTTTGGTTTGTTGGTAATCATATTTTTACTTTTATCTGGTTGATTTTTCTCCAGGTTACATTTCACAGTTTTCTTTCTTTTATTCTATTTTCTTCTTGTACTTTTGCAAAGGGTAGAGGCCTTTTCTTTTGTGTTTGCCTTTTCAATTCGTATGGTGCATAAGCCTGAAAGTTTGATTCGCGACTGTGTTAGTTTCATATTTCTATTGTGTGTTACATAAGGTACTTCCTTTGTGTTGTCGTAAAAGTTCTGACCCTTATGGGCTTAGTTTTGGCTCTCATTTGTTTTCTGGAACATAATATATGGTGATCGTTTATATCAGTTTGGAGGTTTTTGAGGATCCTGAATCAAATACGCTTAGAAAGGCGAATATTTTTATATTACATTAGAAATAATATCCTTGTTAAAAACGTCCATTGGGTTCTATCTTACAATTACTGGTACATTTTTCACTTTTGCACTTCTCTTGAAGAATTATGCACGCTGTTATGGATTGTTTCTTCCCAAATGCAGGCGGTTTGGAAAAGAGAGGGTAGAGATTTTGAGACTTCACTTTTTTAGGTTTCCTTTTCAACAAATGTTTGACACTTCTCAACCTCTGGACACACTGTCTTTCTAGCAGGCATCTTTTGTTTTGCTTATTAGTGATTTCAGTTATCTCGCAAATTTTTATAGTTTTGTTCGTAATGAACTTTGTAATGGGTTTTCTATTGTTTTGTTTCCTGGTTTACTTCGCAAACTATTTTTATTGTAAACTTGGGTTGGAAGTTCCCTTGATATGTAATTGAGAGATATTGTAAAATCTGATCTTTGAGCTATTATTTGAAGTTTTAATGTTCTTGAAGATAATTCTTGTCGTTACTTATTAATCTGCTTTCATAAAATGCTAGTTTCGTATTTGTTCATTTAGAGGCGGTCACCACAATGACTGAAAAACGGCGTGGTGGACGGCGGAAATCAGAAGAGGTTAGTTTGGTGTTATTAGTTTATCGAATTGACTTGTTTGATTGTTCGCTTTTATTCCACTTGGAACAAAGTATTCATAACTTTTGTGCAAGATTCTTCTTTGTTACGAAATATGATTTTGAAAGCATTTTTATTCATTGTTTTTCGTTTGACGTTTCTCGACCATCTTTAGGAGCTTCTGACCTGACAATTCTGAACTTGTAATTTCTTCGCATAAGGCTAAAGCGACCATTTAGTTTCATGCATTTTTTTAAATTAAGATAAACAGCTCAGAGTTTTCGTAACACCAATCTTGAATATCTTTAGGATACTCAGAAACTTACAAAAAAGGAAGATGCAATTGCAAGATACGTTCGTTTTAACTGTCCCACTAAAACAACTATGTTCGAAGGGAACGAAGTTCATTATTTTTCAGGTTTTGGTTTTAAATCTTTAATAAAAAAAATTTTTTTTTTGTGAAACTATAACTTTTTATTCAGAGTTTTTGTTTTGTTTCATAAAAAGTTATATAAAGGACATTTAGTTGTCTTACCACAGCGCAAGGCTTTAACTGTTTAATGTAAAGAGTTTTTCTTTTGTTCTATAAAAAGTTATATAAAGGACATTTAGTTGTCTTACCACAGCGCAAGGTTTTAACTGTTTAATGTAAAGTTTCTTATAAGAATTGTTGCATCCCGAAAATATCATTTTTAGAAATTTCAACCTCCAGTTTTTTGTTGCTTTGAGTTGTTTGCACAATATTTTTTGGAATTTGAGAAGCTACTTAGATTACTGGCTTGTTCAGGCTGTATTAGGCTTAATACTTGAAAAATCTTTACGCATTCTAGTTGGATGGTACCTGTTTTAGAAATCCCTGACGGTAATTTCGTTTATGCATCAGAATTATTTGAACTCGTATGCGTTTTTTTTTTTTTTTTTTTTTTTTTTTTTTTTTTTT
>UXUI01008359.1:0-16786 GCA_900576705.1 Enterobius vermicularis
GGTGCTACATCCATTTATCCTTTCGCCTGGTGTCTTCAACCCGCTCGTCCTATCACCGCTTGTTCTTTCACCTTTAATCCTTTCTCCTCAAGTTGGTACTCCGTTGGTCCTTTCCCCTATGGTTCTTAACCCCTTGATTTTGAACCCTATGGCACTGTCGCCATTAGTACTTTCCCCATTTGTTCTTTCACCACTTGTATTTTCTCCACAGTATATATTTGCTCTAGTTGCTAGTCCCCACGCTCTATCACCGTTGATCCAAAGCAACCTGACGATCAGTTCAGTGGTTGCCTCGCCAAGTATTTTGAGCTAAAAAACAGTTAGTGAAAATACAGCTGTGATGAGACTGAAATTTTTCCGCACTACCCGCCAAGTCGCAAAGTTGTCACCTCTTCAAAAATCAAAACTTGAGATGTTGAGTAATCCGTTACTCACTCGTTTAGGTTCCTTTAATCTTGTCTTCACACTGATGAGGTCCAGAATATTAGTAATAATGGTATTTACTCGAACACCGACAGCGATAAAAAAATAATCATAGTGGTATTAACAGTAATGGTGATAATAGTAGTAATAGCAATAATAATAATAATAACAATAACAATAATAATAACAATAATAATAACGTAAGTACTCATGATATTTTCTTTTTCACATGAAATGTCGTTTGAGTTCGCTGCGCTATGTTTGTTTGGTTGAACGTAAAGTGCTCAAGTAGATGAAGAATAAATTGTTTTTTAATCGAAGCATCGTCCACGCGAACATAAAAGTACGTAATGAAAGTTATGTGCAGAAAGTTAGTCCAAACTTTGTCCGTCATTTTGGGTGGAGATCGAAAAAGCATATTAATCAAAAGTTTTAAAAACTTCTTAAATGACACGATAGTAATAGTGGGCGGATGAAAAAATTTATTTTTTATCAACGATTTCTTGGACTATATATATTTATAATTTTTTTGCAAAGAAAAACAATCTGCTTGAACAAATTTCTGTAAAGTGATGGAGAAAACTGAAGGGGAAGTTGTTTAGAGAATCAGTTCACGCCTATCCAGCTATGACGGTGAAAATCCTTAATCTTTGAGAAATATCGTAATATACGCTTCAGGAGCAGTGCAGTGGTATGTGTCTGACGATAACTTCCAGGTTTCTGCAGTAGGTTCAAGCAGATGAATACACATCGCTCAAAATAGACGCTAGACTCTAATAGGAAATATTTCTTCTGATTTGGTACTTCCAAAAACCACAGTTTATCTTAGTTCTCTTCCAATTGACTGTACCAGAGACTATTAACAAATGCGATGCGAGTTCGTAAGTGGCACAATGTAATGCGAAATATCATGGAATTTTGCTAACTACTGAGACGTTATAACAAAAACAGAAGTAGCATGAAATTCTTAACGAAGCAGCAGATTGCTGGGTGTTCTTTGAAGCAATTCTCTTCTTCGCACCTAAAGAAAATAATGTCAGTCCGGTGATTGCTTGTATTTTATAAGACTGATTAAATATTTAAGGCCAAAACCAGAATAATATTTCCTTTCTCTTCTCAAATACATATGTGAATAGTACGAGAAAAAAATAAAAAAACCTATAAGATTAAAAAAAAATTACGTCCATCTCAAACGTGCATATTTACATTGTTTTCTTCTAGTTAAAAAGCCACTGTTTGCTTGTTGGTATACGATATCGGCTATTATAACAAATAAATTTTGTTAGGAAATTACTTTAGTATGTTGGTCGCAATTTTAGACTGATCCGTTTATTACTAGTTAGATTGAGAGTCAAACTTTAGAAGAGTTAAAAAAAAAGCCATATCCCACTGCTGTTACATAAAACTTTTTGCAGCCCTATTTTGGCAGCTCTTTCCCTCCACGGTATTGTTAGACTGGAAAGACGCATAGTCCCAAAAAAGTTCAAAAACACATATACTACTTTTAATTTGACGTTGATAAAGGATTATTAATGACATTTAAAGGGCACAAAATAAGAGAGGTCAACCACTGACTTTTGTTTCGTTAGGTGCCTCAACTTTTAGCAATTTCCATGTACAGAGCTGCTTTGAATGACAAATTGAGAATAAACAGATACAGCTAATCAAAATAGGTTTTGACGTCCCGAAATGTTATAACAGATCTAAACAGAACGAAATTTGAAGAAGCAAACTTTTGAGAAATGTTACCCCGCATCTACAGTCTTTGGGAAACGCTTCTTTAAAGCTGGGTGAAAATGACTTCGCAATATCCGTTTGATGAAGCGATTTACATTTTGGCAGGTTTATAAGGAATAAATTTCCACGTCTGATTCATTAGTTGACCGATGAATGCAGGATTTCTCTTCTGCTTGCAAAAAGGTAAAATATTATGCAAATACTCATTTTCTAAGCGACTCAAACAACGAAAGTAACGGTGGTGCGGGAAAAAGGTTTCGGATTAAGCTTTCTATTTAGTTTCACAAATCTTACTTTTTTCCTACAGTGCTTCTTGGCGCACTGGTTCCTTTAAACGAATTTAGTATAACATACTCTTGCTCTAACGTACGCCTCCACTTGACTAGATCAAAGCTTTTCTAAGAGATAAAAATACAGTTTTGAAAAAAACTGAAAATGAGCTTCTATGTTGCTTTATTTCAAACAGTTTTTGGAACTCCAAAGTTCAGGCATCACGAAAAACTGTAAAATTGTGAATGACTGCATAGAAAAACAGTATAAATTATTCAGCTATTTACAGCCAACAGTCATAGCAGCAGTTACTTATTTGCAGCAAATATTTGGTTTATATTTCTACCCAGTCATTTAAACAGAAACATTTCTGCTTTTAGCCTCTTCTTGTCAAAATGACTGCAATATCTATAATTACTTGTGAAGATGTTTGAAAAAATTGACAAGATGATTCAGTGTTTTGCACGCCAGTTTTGAAACCGCCTCCTCAGAGCTTGAGAGCTCACAACAAATTCTATTGTCTAACAAGTTACGCTCAGCACTACTTTTGATTTATCATCATGAAAACCATTTTAAAATTTGAACGGTAAATGACATATAAAGCGGAAGAAATTTTTTTAAAAACCGACTAAAGCTATGCACCGAGAAAAGAGAGAAGAAAACTACATGTAGCCTTTAAGAAGTTAGTAAAAGCTGTTATTTCTGAAAGCTTTCAAACAGATTCTGAAAGCTTTTAAAGCGTTATCTGAGGTAACCTGATTAAGTAGAGTAAAAAACTTCAAAAATTGAGAATTAATTTCCAAATATGAAAGATTTGAAAAAGTGAAAGACTTTATTTGCAAACGTTTGTCAGTGAAAAAAAAAAGATTTTTTTGTGCTATATCATATTAATATGTTCAAATCACGGTAATAAAAAATCTTGCTGGTATTTAAATTTTTCACTTTCACTGCAGACGTCGTTTATATGGGCTTTGGGAAATATTTGATTTGACAGACGAATAAATCTTGCAAATAAATTATGGCAGTTATAGAAGTCGTTCTAATACTGTTTAGTGCTTTGAAAAAAAAAATTTTTTTTTTTAACTGTTCAAATAGACCAATTAATGATGAAACAGCTAAATTCTTGCCAGAAAAAAAAAGGAGAAAAAAAAAACAATAAATAACTCGGGTAACCAGACAAAAAACGCCTATATAAGGCAACTGCTTGTAACATGATTAGTCCAAAACAAAAGCAAAATTGAAAAGTAATGACTATGATTGTCATTCCGATATTTTAGACTGAGCAAATAGCTTACCGTAAAAAGAAAAACGACTAAATGTGTCGTTACAGTATGAACCATTTAACTGCGTTCGCTGCATCTTTCTCAATGTCATTTTAAGTAAATTTTTACTTCAGAAATAAGGTATGTTAGGAAAATTTGATGTGACGACGAGTACAAATGATAGCTGATATAAGTAGGCCTTTATTCGACAGTGCTCCTGTCCTTTCCTAAAGTGTTTGACCAAGGTAATAACTTGAAGAAACGTCTCATAACGGCAATCCTACTATCAGGTTAGACGTAATCTTATTCAAAACAAAAGAATCAAAGAAAAAGTCTAAAGTATATGCAGTGAGCAGCTGAGAATTACTCAAGTGATTTCTGGCCCAAAGAACGTCAAACAGTACCATTTTGTCGAACCAATTAAATTATTACAGGTTGATGAGTGCTCAGATTATTCAAATTATACCTTAAAATTTTATTATCGTAACTCCATTAAAGTATCACTCTCTGAAAAGATTAAATAATTACTTGGAAAAAGGTGTATACAAATTGATGTAACTCACTTTTTAAATGTTCCTTCAACTGCGTTTGATGTTTTGTAAAGTTTTTATCAATTTCAAGTTGCAGTTTTCAAAAATAATTATGGTAACAAGTAAAGTAGCAGTTAAAAAAAAAAAATTAAAAACAGTAGTTGGAACAGAAAGTTTTTTTGGCGGGTTCAGACTGTTACAGGGATTAGACGGCAACAGTCAAACCAATGAATTCATTGAGGCTTAGCGTCAACATCGCTGTTTTCTGGTCGTTAATAATTAAATTTACCAAATTATGCCTTAAATCATTGGAACAAGTCAAAACTGTTATTTTATAATTTGCGAAAAAAAAATTTTTTTCTTTCTTAATTGATTACTAATCTTTTGCGGTAGTAATTGACGATATACCGTTCTGTAAATTAGTTGTTCATTCGGTAAAAAGAAAAAGTGAAAAGAAAACAGATTATTTTTTGAGCCAACAGCTATTTTTGAACAAAAATTTGATGCAAAAAAACGTATTAATTATATTTCCAATTTCTTCTTCACCCACATCATAAATGTCTTACCAAACGACTCAAAAAATTATTGGATAAGTCAGTAGTAATAATTAGAGCTATACTAACATCTGATTGAAACGACATGCACAAAATCAACTTGAAAAAAAAATTAAAAATTTTATTCGCATTAACAGTCTGTAAAAATGAAAATGAACTAACAAACTCACCAACTGTATTCAGTTAGAATTCCTTATAGAGCAACTAAAGGCGAAATAAATTCGAAGTTTAAATTGAATAAGCATTCTGATTCAGAGCAGTAAATATTCATAA
Organism: Enterobius vermicularis; assembly: GCA_900576705.1. Classification (NCBI taxonomy): domain Eukaryota; kingdom Metazoa; phylum Nematoda; class Chromadorea; order Rhabditida; family Oxyuridae; genus Enterobius; species Enterobius vermicularis. Next base: position 5,050 of record UXUI01008359.1, read on the forward strand.
ATATTTTTTGCAAAAACAACAAATTTCTTGCAACAACCAGGTTTCAGAATAACGATTCTTAAAAAAGCTGCCAATAATGAAAAAGTTTTTTACTGTATAAACGAAATGGAACGTAAAAAGTAGATATTCTGATATATTTCTTAACAGAAATCACATCAACAGATTGCTCTCCAAATTTTTTGCAACTGACCATCGTAGTTTCCCATCGAGTACAAGTCGCAAACAGTGTCTTATTAATCAAAAAACTTTGGTTAATTTTTCTATCAGTTAAAAAATTTGTAATAAAAATTTTAAACTTTCTTAAAGTGCAATTAACCGCTTTTCACAAACAGTAAAATTATAATTTCTTATTATTGGCATACAGCTGTGGAATAACTCGATGATCAAGTGCTACAAGGTAACCTATATTCAGCAAAATTCTTCCTTCAATTTTAATTCGAATTGACAGCAATTATATCAAGGCATTAAATCGTCTACGTATAAACAAGAACTTGCTCATATTCACAATTTTCTTTCCCTTCTCTAAAATGTATAAAAAAATTCTCGAATAACCAAAAAAAGATCATGTCCGTTTAAAAAAGGAAAAAAAAATTTCTCATAATTATGAACAAATTCAGAATTATACTGTAAAGCGCATTTATAACCAGGAACGCTTTCATTTTCAAAAACTTTTGTTGAACCACTAACCTGAATAATTATGTCGATAATTAAAGCTCACTCCCACTCTCGAAATCTGTTATAACCTTCCGATAAATCCAGTGATTTTTCAGTTTCTTGCCTGAAACGTTGACCATCATGTTACACCTATTCCATCTGATAGTCACTGTTCCATACTTACAAATTTATGTGCGAAATCATTCTTATTCTACCAAAAATTTTCAGCTCTTATTAATACTGTAATTCATATACTGCCTTTCAAACTTTTGAAATTTTTTTAGATCTTTATGTAAATACACTATCCTACTATTTGAATTATTTCACTTTTAGAAATATAAAAACTCTTTTTACTGTATTAAGTAACTTATATCACTGATTTTTAAGTTTTGCCATTGAACAGGCAAATTTAAGTCTCAGTAAAATAAAAGCTTTTGTTCTTGGCTGCAAAAAACGAATGCAAATTTAACTACCACTTAACTGTCTGTAATCTGTTTGCTTTAAACTGTTTGGCTCATAAAAATAACTAGAAAAATATGCAAACCACAAATTAAGAAAACACAATTCTTTGTCTAAATCTATTTCTTCCTCTAAAACTACCAAAATCACTTGAAACAAGGCAGTGTTGTACTGAATAATACACAGTTTTCTTCTCTCCTTTAAAGATTTCACGTTTGAATAACATGCTGTTTAAAGTATTATAATCAAAAAAACTTTTAGATAGGTTCAAATCACCTATAAAAAACATTATTTTTTTTACCGTTTCCAGATTCACAGTAGTACCCAATTCAACCGCAAAGTGCCATTTTATTTCGCTCATTGCTGATTGGCATTGTCAGACAATAATATATTCTTCAGTCTAAACTGCCAAAAAAAATTCACTGCTTATCTTCTTCAAATAACTGCAGCCAAGAAAAAGTTGGTCCCAGCGGAAGCGACCAAATGAAATTTGTTTTGCTATTTTAACTTCTGCTTGATCTAAACAGTTATTAGCACTCTTCCCAATGAATTTTTCTTATTATATTGAATTTTTACAAAACTGCCCGTCAAGCAGCAGTAAGGTTTTTTAAAAATCGCGATTCAAAAAGATCTTCCACTTTTTTTTGTTTTTCATTTACAGTCAAAAACCTTCACTATTTAATTCCCAAAACCACTACTAAACAACCAGAACATGAAAGGCACTCTTATTGAAAAACTTACTTTTAAAATATCTATACTTCCTTCAACTGCGTTTTTCCTCAGCTGAATCTATATAGGTCAACAATAAGATGGCAGCTTTCAAACCAGATGCTCTTTATAAAAACATCTTCAGAATTTTCGTTTAGTGTCACTTCAGAAAAATAGCACTTTTAAAAAATCATTTCTTCTTTTGATAATAAATAAAGGTTTATACATATTTCAGCTAAACTTAGAAAAGTTATTGCTGGAAAAAGAAAAATGTTTTACAAAGAACTTAATATTTTATTTTTCAATTACATCTGTTTACAATTATGGCTATAGTGCATTACACATATGTTTAATTTACACACAAAGTTCGTGTTATAGCTATACAAGTTTTTTAAATCTAATACCAATTATTCCCTAAAAATTTTGCTCTTAAGATCTGCTTTTAATCACTTCATTTGCGGATTTGAACAGTTCCTAATCAAATTTGCCTAAAAACAAATTAAACTGTTCAAATACTCGTCTACCGAGAACAAATAAAAATTTTTTAACACTATCTTTACAGAAACTTAATGTCTCTCTCACTTCTGGTGAAATGCTTCTTCGCTACACTGCTTTTTGTTGGAGCAGGCGCCACTTTCACAAAGGAAACAATGCCAGGTGCCAAATATTATGACGGCAAGAAAATCAGTCTTCCTATGTCAGGCGATGCTCATATCGAACTCATAGAACACTGGATGTTTCAAGCTTACAGCAGCTTCCTTTCTGCATTTGCAACGAAAAAGTACAGTATAATATCAGTTTTAATACCAAAAATAAGAAAGATCAGTAGGTGCTTTCGTAAAAAAAGAAAAAAAATAAAACAGAAGCACGAACAACTAACAATCCCGACTATTATTTGTAATCAGAAATATTTAAGCATCCCAGAATTACCAACCAGCGACCGACGGGTCTTCACAAAATGTTCCAAACGTGCCTCATCGCTTCATAAACATGCTAAGTGTATCGTGGATGCCCTAAAATCATCTAAAAATGCGGATATCAATAGAGACAGCCGTGAGGGTAATCCTTAGCGTGTTAGCTATATCACGTTTCAGGTTTCCTAAAACAGAGAATATTCTGTCGAGTTTTCAGAAATACCATCACCTCTCCTCGCTAGTAATATGCCAGAAGAAGCCTTTGTAACTGAGCCGCCAAGTACTACTGAGAGTAACAGAGCAACTAATCTCAAGGAGCTGAAAGAGCAATACAGGAGACTGCGCAAGTACAGTAGGTTAGACGCGATGAGTCTAACAGACAGCAGAAATTCTTTTAAACGTCGTTTACGGGATGAAGCCGAAACGGAAGATCCTGACGAGAAGGAGCAAACAGTGATACAAAGAACTCCGAAAACCGTAAAAGTTTCTGGCCCACGCATGACTATTGTGAAACAAGACAGTTATGACTTGTTGTCAGCTAACGAAATTCAAAGTCCAGCAGGGATTTTAATGAAATCTCTTACTCGTACCATCCGTCGAATGAAACACAAAGAAAGAGAGGGAACGTAAGTTTGACTGTAACCTAATTCTGATCAATTCGGCTTGTTCAGTAGTTCATTTACCGTGTATTTCACATTGCGATAACAAATCATTGAAGTTATACTCCTTCGTTCCGGAAATCCGGGAAATAGGCACTTCAATTGGTTTTTGGAGTAGATGCTTTTTGCAGATGGAGATCAGACGTAGCACGCATAAAACAGTTGGAAAAACACTTTAACAAAGCTAAGGATCCTTCAAAAAATCCGCTTGCCCATTTCATTCCAATCCAGAAGCAGAAACGGAGAAGAACCACGGTAACGAACGTCGTAAAATAGTTACTTTATTTTAGTTTGCAGAAACTATAACGTCGTGTAAAAAATTATCATCATAAAAGCTAAGTACTAAGGCAAAAGGTTCAGGAAAAGGAATAAGAAATTTACCAAAAGATAGAAAATAAGTAGACGAGCAGGTTGAAAGGCAGCATTAATATCGCTACCTAAATTGACTGAAAAACACCTATGACTTTTAATCGCTTCATCTTACAATAATATTTTACATAGAACTGTTGGCTAAAAAATGAACAAGTATTAGTTTGTAAAGTTTGTAAATGAAAGCTTCGTTTAAACAAACAAATGGGTTTCACTCGATAGAGAACGAAAAAATGTCAATATTTATTCAGTAAAAGATATTTAAAATTATTCAAGTCACAGTCAACAACTTTTAAAAAAGCTGCTCAAAATACCTCTTTCTGAAAAGCATTTGTACAGTAAGCTTATTACTATTACAGCTAGATTCAAGAAAAAGAACGAAAAGAAGCAAATCAAAGCTGAGTGTCCAATCCTCAAGTCTTTTTTTACCATAGTTTCGTAGCAAAAAGTTAATAAAAACCGATCCGTCAGGAAGACGAGGTTCTCGATATGATGCCTGAAATGCTAAAAGGACAATATAGAAGTGTTAAAGAGAGAGATCCACTTGGTACCCCTCATTTGGTCCGTAAAGCTATTAAATTGGGTATGACAATCGCTGGTCAAAATACAACAGATTTTGATAGGAAAACAGTCAAACTGGCGTCTCCTCGATTCTTTTCTGTTGTTCCTGAAGATGATGAACATGCAAGTTTTTTAACGAAATCACGTTTACTCATAAAAAACCCGCTTATAAAATAGAATTTTTTTCAAGGCTCTTAGATGGCTTACCTATTATCTAACGAAAAAAATGATGTATAAGAATGTTTAGATCAACCTCCTATCGCCATCGTTATTCAGTTTACACGACGAAGGTAATGACGTTGAAAAAAAATTTAGTATTCCAAGCCTTATCAAAGGTACAAAGGTGATGCAAAATCAAGATCATGAAGAAATGATAAATTTGATTGCCGAAGCTACTGGTGTTTCTGACGTCGTAGAAGAAGCCAAGGTTAGCTGTATAATTTTGCCTTTAAGTAAAATACCTGATATGATAAAAAGAAAGCACAAATCGCTTTTAGAAGTTGAAACCAGTTGAGAAGGGAGCTAATGCATTAGACGCGCGAGGGATTGATGGTCAGCCAATGTATTTCACGAAAGAGAATGCTACTGAAATATACGGAGAAGATGGACGCAGAAAAATTGATACGTTTGAGAACCTTTATAAAAGTTTAGACGTTCATCAGGTAATATCTTTCTGATTTTGTTTATTTGTCTCTGCAAGTGCAGTATTGGTATATCTATATCACTAAAGAAACTGTGACATTTCAGATCAAAGAAATGAATTCAAGTGGGTACTCAGTTTTGAGCAAAGAACAACTTCATCTCCTTTATGGTAAAGATTCTCCTTACGCATCAGAAGCTACATTGAAAAGACTTACGTCTTTAAAAAGCCCCGATGAACTTCAGCGGCATATAGAGCATGATATAACTGTACTTGCAAAATCACGAAACTTAAAGTCAACTTTAAGACAAGAAAGATCAAGCAGGCATAAACGCCAGGTAGTCTTGACTCCACTACTGTTCCAAGACCTAACTCTCAATCCAGGCACTCTTTCTCAAGCGATAGTTCTTTCACCTGTTCTTTTTTCACCAGTAATATTATCGCCGGCTGTGCTAGGACCATTTATATTGAGTCCATGGCTGTTTGTACCTGTCATTCTTTCACCTCGTGTTTTGTCCCCTCTAATTCTGAACCCTCTTATCTTTTCACCAGTTATCCTGTCACCACTAGTTTTACATCCATTCATTCTTTCTCCTGGTATCTTCAATCCATTTATTTTGTCACCAGTTGTTCTTTCACCCTTCATCCTTTCTCCCCAAGTTGCCACACCGTTCATCCTTTCTCCTTTGGTTCTTAATCCTTTAATCCTGAATCCTATGGCCCTTTCCCCGCTGGTACTGAGTCCGTTCGTTTTGTCTCCACTCGTACTTTCACCGCAGTTACTTTTCGCCCTTGTTGCAAGTCCTCACGTGTTATCTCCATTGGTTGGAAGTAACCTTACCCTCAGCGCAGTAGTTGCGTCACCAAGCTTTTTGAGTTGAGAAAAGATACGCTACTTATTGTCCAGCTATACAGGTAATTTGAAGGAATGTGGAAAACGCTTGCTCTATGCTCAGTATACGAACTTCTCATTTGTAGCAAAAGCCTGGCGTAGTGAGCGAGTTTTGTTGTGCTTTTTTGTACTTCTTTAACAATCTTGTTACCGGCTTGATAACCTAATAGATTAACGTTAACGGCAGTGACGGTATTAAGATTGCACTAATAATGATGGCAGCTGGTTTCAATGAAAGTGATAATAAAAGTTCTAAATCTGGTCTTTTTTTTCATTTGGAACTACTGTTTAATGCAGCTAATAAACTAATAAATTCCATTTCTTTTACACTGCACGTCACAATGTCTTCTTCAAGAGCAATGTAGTGACTTTGATATGTCAAATAAAAACAGAACCGCTTCTGGTTCGCATTTTCTTTCCACTCTGCAAACTCTGCATAAGCAGTCAAGTCAAAACGTACCCAGTAAAACTTTCAATAAATAATACAATTGCTGATTGGTGTTGTAGATCTCAGGAGCTAATTAGGCTGCAGTGTAACTTGTAAAAGTCAGGACCTTTTAGCGGTTATAAAAAGAAGGGTTTATCATAAAAACTTTTTGCAGAAAGTAGTACAAGTAACCTTTTTATTATGAAGCGGCTGAGAAATGAAATAACTAAAGATAATTTATGAAATGTCTAAAATTGATCGACTGATGTTACGTGTAACTTTCTGTATCACCACAAAAATTTTCAGCTGTAAAAAAATTTTTTGACCACCAAAAACTTTCATTTACTCAAAACCTAATCTTCACCCTAATGTAACTGAAAGCAAAAACCTACATCGATCCTTGCACTCCATATTTGAAAACATAAAGAAAAAGCAGGCAAATACAACAGAGAGGGTTTGATACCTACCTGCATAAGTACGTTAGCCAGTAAGAGAAATAAGAGAAAAATAAGCTTGACTTACTTTTTTTTAGCTCAATTTGCGTTGTTCTTCCCTAAGTGTTATGTAGCGCCATTGGAGTTGCAAGATTTAAGAAACTTATGCTAAGTAAAACTCTTGCTCAAGAATTTTTTCGCTTCACAAATTTGCTTTTATCCGCTGTATACGAAACTCTAGACATCTTTCAAAAATTACAGTGTTTTTATTATTCAAAAGGTTACGTTCTAAGAGAAGATCATCATTCACAGAGAAATAAATAGCTGTCACTCAGCGAAGCATATTTTTTCAATACGTTACCCGTTCGTATTTTCAGTTCCAACTGTTAACAATTTCCTGTTACCATAATATTGTCCTTCAATTGTTATAAGCCATTGGAGTATCGTGAAGATTTTCATCAGAATGACCAGTGAATGACAACAACCAACACCTATATTATTTCTGATTAAGCTTGATGCGACCACTATTGAGTCCCATCAACACAGACAAAGTCTTCCACCGTTTAAATCATAGTACTTAGAAAAGATCCAAAGCAAACTCACTGTATATGGTTTGCTTTAGTGGTTAACTACAAGTAACCATACGTAAGAAATCCTCCCATTCAGAACATCCTGGAGTAACGTCACTCCTATGCTACAGTAATACTCTGCCGCAACATTTCCAAGTATCCCAAGAATCTCTTCTGCATGTTTATCTTTGTTTTGAGATCCCCTATCACCTTCTTATTAATTCAGTTCTTATGCTAGACCTTGAGCAGCATAAGGTTTCTGTAAAGATGCACTTAAAAACAGACCAAGAACGAAAACTAAAAACGCAGTGGTAAAAAACTTGAATAAAGTTACTACTAAATATATAACAGAAAGACATGCATTCAGAATGGGTAACGAATAGTGTGAAGTTCCAAATCATGACAGTTCTTTAGTGTAACAAATTTTGTTCAGAGTCGTCTGTATAACTGCTTCAAAATAAATCGTATAAAAACACCCAGACGCTATGATGCTGCCCCTCTGTATTCCAGAAGACAATGCAGACTTTTAAAATAGTAAGAATTTGAAGCTTCTTCGCCTTACAAGCCTTTCGTTCTCTGGGCATAATGACGAGTAAGATACTGATAATGATGCTGTGTATCACTGCAGGTTTTTTCTTTTAAATCGCCCCCATCTTTCTGTCCGCCTGTCCCCTTCTCCCTCACTGCCACATATTACGACTATTTCTTTGCTGTACATACAAAACAATCGTTAAGTTGAGAGTTATTCAACGAGCCCTTAACATTTACACAAGTTGAGAGCAAAGAATGGCAACATTCAAACTCCTACGTCGGATACTACAAAAGATCTGATTCTCCCCCAGACACAGTTTCGGTTTATAACCTTTCCTCTCGACTACATAAATTTTTTGTTAATTGGATAGCTACAGACAGCGCATTCCTAGTCAGTATTGTGAAATATTATTTTCCTAATTTTTATAATTTTCTATGGACCATACTTCGTCCCGATTTCTTACTTTCCACCAACTTCTTCAAGCCCTTCTTCTGAAGATTAACACCTGATTTGAAGTGATCACTTATTCCATAATGATTTATCCAGGCATTATATACTGCTCCTAAGTAGTATTTTTTGTTTCCCATAAACCATTTTATGGGCTAAGACCATCTAAAGTCCCGTATATCTCTGCTTTTCTGCGGCACAATGGAGTGCAGAAAGCAGAGATTGAAACGTTAATTTATCGAAATTTGAAGGTATTGTTAACCCAATTTATTCCCAGAAAATTAAATTGAGACAGTGCCACAGAACAGAAGAACCAATAAACCGTTGCTTAAGCACTCAAACGTCAGCTCTCAAATGCAGGGTAGGCCAAATTCTAAACACTTCCCTGATTTCAAATTTACAGTTCAGTTGTTCATAGCATTTGACCATCAAATCTCGTATAAACAGCATACTCACCTGTATAGACAATTAACTGTACATTTTTTATTCGATTCACCTCAGAACCTTGGCAGAGTTCCCAAGGTAAACAAACCAAATAAGGTAATACATTTACTGCATTATCCAGCAGTTTCAGCTTTCACAACTTCAGAACAGTTCTTGCCAGACAGTTAAATCAACGTGCAGCAATATGACCTTCCTCTACTGTTCTTCAGAACTTTGAAGTGAAAAAAAAAAAAATAAAAAAACCTGAAAATTCTTCATTTTCTTAACAAAAACAATGCATACAAGTCAAATACAACTAGTAATTCTAAGCATTGGCTTCAAGAAATACTATAATTCATGTGCAGCAATACTATAAAAACACAGTCATTACATTACGTGTGTGGAATGAAAATAATTTTTGCAACTGACTGAAAACCTGAACAAAACGAAGTAAATACTAAAGACCAATTTTTTCTTTTGCCAAACGTTTACCCACCCAGCCAGTGATGACTTTTTATTGTTTTATCAATTAAACAAATAAGTTGTTTCAACGGTGAAGAATAAACATAAATTAAAGCGAACAAAACTTACAAGAAACGACCTTAAACGGTTACATTAAATGACAAGTAAAATCTTTTCTGAACCGTAAAAATCATTTACAAATTCACTGAAGTGTTAGCAGCCATTTTTTAATGGCCAAAGCCGAAAGTAATGCTTGTTAAAAAAACAGCGCGACAACTCACAGACCCCTTAAATTTTTTGCAATTATTATTTGCTCACTCATCATTACACCAATTATTTGCAGAATCACTCGTACCAATCGCACTAATCGATCGGTTATTAAAACCCCATTTAAATGTCTGAAAGTTTTATACAACCAGCGCCAAAGTCACTAAGTCGTAGTTCGTTGGAAAAGAATAACTTGATAAAGAAAAAGTATTTTTACTATCATCCAGCATGACCTATAATATATTAGCTGATAACTTCGAAAGTCAACTTTACGATGCCACGAAAAGTGAAATACCTTAGTTTTCAATACTTTTCCGTTAAAAAACAGACTTCACTGTTTTTAACAACTAATCCTTATGAAAACCATTCAAATACCCGAATTAGCTTCCAAAATTTGTGAGAATTTACTGATATAGACACCTCAAAACCCTCATTACCACCCACAAATTTCGTCAAATTTCCTTCCATCAGCACATCTACCAACTATTCAAAGATCTCATCTTTCTCAAACCACATCAAGTTGCACCGTGCAGCTACTCCACTCGTCCTTCTTGACAAAGTTTCTTCTGTCAATTTATACGCTTCGAATGAAGAATTGTTTCACACTACATTACTCTTCCTTGTGAGAATCAATATTCGAGAAGAATTTGCAATTCCAGCACATTTATTTTGGGATCTTATGCTAACAACATACCATACAACTTCAAAATAACTGCAGAACAGATATCGAATTCGAAATAGAAGACAAGTTACACAGGATCTCTTGTAAGAGTCATTTGAGGAGCAGAAAAATTGGGATAACAGAAAAAAAGTATTAGGACTCCTTCCGTACAATGATCTACAAAAACCCACTACTATCATATTCAACAAATGTTAACAACATTAAACGTCACAAAAACACTTATTCCTCAGCCAAAAAAATAAAAAAAAAAAATCATTTACAAACTTCAGTACCTGCTTCCATGAAAAACGAAAAGATCTGGCAGTACTTAACTACCAAACTTATACCCGAGTCCAGTTAGCATTACAAAGGGCTGCCTAACTGGTCAAACACATTCTTGTTAGGCAGCAGAACATGTGCTTTTGCATATACAGAGAAGAAAAAAACTGCATGCTCCATCGGCCGGAATAAAAAGTAGAAAATCAGGTGAAAAACGTTAATCGCCAACGTATTGACCAATGCCAACATAAGTCGAGAGTTGTATATAAAGGTATGTAATCGACCAAAAAAAAAAAAGCTAGAATTTTCGAAGTCAGGCTTAACAATTAACAAATACAAGCACCACGTTAATGAGGACCGAAGACGTCGAGGAACTGGTGGAAGTCATTGACACATCCACAGAGGAGGACAGCAAGCAAGGAGAACGACAAAAGATAGGCTGGATCAACCCAGTTTAAATAACTGCAGGACTCAACAACCACATCGCTCTTGTCGCCCAGTATGCTACCAATCCTCATCTGCAGGTCAAGCTTAAGAGCGTCAGTTTTGAAGTCGCCTCTTCGAAAACACTGAGGTGCAGGCTGGGAACGGATAGCTACATTTTGTCTTTCAAAAAAGGTTTTTTTCTTTTCAATCGTATCTCAGCAACTGGAAAAACAAGTAAAAAATGGTGTTTTTTTTTTAAATTTTATTTTTGCTAACACTCCTGTCAAGTCTTGCAAACCAGTTTAGAGAATACAAAACTCTCAAACAGAGTAATCGACTTAAAAATCAAAGAAACATCCTAAGAAAAACAAAAGACATTTAAAAATGAGACACAAAATAAAATTTTTTTGTTTTTTCTTTTTTCCCCTTGAATTTAGAACAAAAAGCTACAATAAGAATTTAAAAATTACGAAAACCAAAATGAAAAAAAGAAACCATACACAACAAAAATAGATAATTTGATTCCGATATAGAAGAAATATAACAAAAATTTGACATATCAGTGAAGCCAGATGCAGGGGAACGTGATGAGATAGGACTGTGCAAGGGGGAGGAGGAAATGAAATAGCGGAAGGTGGAAAGTAATGCAAGCATGCCAAACTATGCCAAAAATCCTGATACCTTAAAATATTTCTTCTTCTTCCACAGTCAGACTACATTGATAGAGAAGAAACAAAATGAATGAAATAAGTTGGATCAGAAAGAAAAACCGTACTTTTTTATTGTGAATCCGTTCACCCAAATTCCGATCAAATAAGTATAAATTTGAACCTCAGTATCCCCTCCCGGTTTTATGACTAAAAAATTTTTCCCTTCGCACCCATCTACAGAGCAATTTACACATTTACACATAATTTATAAAACCGTCAACTACGGCACAAAATAAAAAAAAAA
>UXUI01008360.1:2171-14008 GCA_900576705.1 Enterobius vermicularis
AAAAAAAAGGCGGCACTTAAATGTATAGTCCCAAAACTTCATTACCAGCTTAAAAACTTCCACTCCGCACGTTAACGTTCATTTACTACTATAATGTTCTATTTTATATTTACTATTTTTATATTTGACATATCGCTAAACGGCAACTGTGAGCCTCTTGAGAAAACTATGTAGGACTTTTAACTGATTTCAACAACTATTCTTATATATAATGCGGATATGTGCACTGCTTTTGAAACCAAATAGCATGATTCCTCATTTTGCTCATTTTACTCGGTTCACAGGCTTTTGTAATATAGAGTCATTGTGTTTGTTTAAATAAGGGTATAGTGGTATCTTTCTCAACACATTTACAGGTATATGTGTTGCAAAACTCTGTTTCATTCGAAACTTTTTTTTCATTTTAATTTTCTAGCAAAAAAATTAGGGTACGATGATTAAGTAGGATTCATAATGATCGCAAGGACTAATCCAAATTATCGAATGGAAAAAATCAACTTATTTCTTTTCTAACTCCCTTAATCTAAAATAATCGACGGTTAGGTGAAGGAAGCAACAGGGCGAAATATTAATACGTCGCTATAGAAATATAAATGATAAGGAATAAACTTAGTTACATTTTTAACTTCACTTCTGGCTCTCGTGGCGAACAGTAAATTTTCGTTTGGCAAGGGGCCAGCAAAGTTCAGGATTACTCTGCTACTACAAGAATTTGGCCGGCTGTTTAGAAAGTTTGATGACGTACAAACTAAGATTATCTAATACCTTTCGGAATATTGATGATATACCTTTCTCAGCGAAAAAATTTTCTACCACGCTCGGAGAAAAATTGGCTTAATTTTTTGGGTTGCCTTTTAACTACTTAGGCAATTTCATTTGGGAAGGTTTAATTTCTTTGCTTTATGAAAATTTGGGATGAATTATGCTTATTCCCATGTCTGATAATCGTGTGCACGTATATCTTTATGCTAGTTTTTACCGGTCCTTTTCAGACGCGTGGAGGTTCTGATACTATGCAGCTGAGAATTCCCAAGTAGTTTTTAGGGTCTATGCGACATGCACTTTTGGAATTTGAAATTGGGGAGCGAAAATTTGCAAAAGTTTTTTGCGAAAAGCCGCTTTCTCCGTATAAATTGTTCTGTAAATGTCAGGGCTACCAAATCGCTGAATTTCTTGTTCCTCTTAAACTTTTGCGACCGTACAGCTGTATTCCCATACTTATAGTTATTGGACTCGCAAATATGGAATTTTAGCTGTTTCAAAGCATTAATTGGAGTGTTAAAAATTTAGTTGATGTATAAAGACAAATTAGCGTTTCTCAAAAACTAATAAAACTGTGACTAACTTTAAAACTAAAAAATATATATTACACGAATTTTAGCTAATAGTGGGTGATTTTGAGACAAGGAATATCCAGAATTCTGAGAGGTTTTGGAACTGCGCTTGAGTGAAACTGCCCGAGAAAGAATCCGAATCAGTACTTCAACAAACAAAGAAACTGTGATCACTAGCATAGAAATATGGATGCGATATAGGTATAAGAAGCGGGAGCAAACATAGCCTGATCCAAAGAATAATTAAATTCCTTCCCAAATTAAAAAAAAGAATACTCTGATTGATCTAGACATCGAAAAAAAAACGAATTCAGGTGGCAGCAAAGGAACTCAGAGGCATGTTGGCTGTTTTTCAAACTCAAATTTCCTGTTCGCTATGAGAATCAAAAGAAAGTATAGATTTGAATCAGATCGTACAATCACTTGTATTCAATGGGTCAGTGATAAGAAAACGACGTGAAAAATGTCTAAAAATTTTAACGGTATTCAGACTAGTTACAAATTTGAATGGCGCATCTGTTGAGGAGGAAGATTACCTTGGAATGTTCTAATCCATAAACCTTGTCTTGTTCAACTTTCCTTTTCCCACTGCCTTCCTGCAATTGTTGCTCGCTGATTGATATGGCATCTTAGTTTGTAGACCTACGAAGTTGGTTTTGGGCTGTTCCAGTGAGCTGAAACTCTTGGAACGATTACTGGAAGACTAGATGTTAAGCAAAAAAGTTTTAGAATGTTCTCTAATGTCCGCTTGCGCTAGCACACTAGTTGTGTGCAGCTTTTTCAACATGGTTTTCATTTTGTTGCCGTTTTGAGGCAAAATTTTTGGATTACTTGCTAGTGAGCCTCTTCTCGATTATTATCAAAAGAAAAAAAAAGTGACGGAAACAAAAAGTCGTTAACATTAAAAACTAGTCTTACGAAATTGTTGTGATGAGTAATTTCTGAACTTTGACGTTTTTTTCTGATGTTCTCAGTCTATAAACTTTACGGTATGCTCTTAAATCGTATAGTAACATATTTTTGGAAACAACGATTTCCCTAAAATGGCATTTCGAACAGAATGTGTCAAATTTTTAAGTCGCTGAGATCACTTAGACAGTAACCACTAGTTTTATTTTTTAGGTGAACTGCAACATCTCGAGTGCATATCATAACTTTAGCTTATGATGTCGGGTATGGTTGTTGTTTATTTCTTAAACTTTTATTTAGGATTCATAACTTCGCTGGTCATTTCCTAATCCGAACTCGTTGCGAGTTTTTTTGGTGACATCTGAAACATAATCATTATCTTAACACTACTTATTTCTTTTTCTGTAGCTCCCCACATAGGGTTTAGACCCTCTTTTGATCTCTCTCGTTTTAGTTGAAGTGCCCAGAAATTTTCGTCTTTTGGAAGAGCTTGAAGACGGCCAAAAAGGGAAAGGTGATGGGAACATATCTTGGGGACTTGAAAATGATGAAGACATGAGTCTTACTCATTGGACAGGAATGATTATTGGCCCACCTAGGGTAAGTACTTAATTCCTGTTCATATTTGCTTGTCTTGGTTAAAAAAAATTTCAGAACTATCTCTAAATTTCTTAAGCTTAATTTATAAAATACTTTACTATTATTCTCTTGGCCTTGTCGTTGGATAAACACTTAATAATTAATTTTATATCATTTTATTTCTAGGAGAGGAATAAATTCTAGACTACTATAAAGTGAATTAAATAACAAGCAAGTGTTTTTGGATTTTTTTAAATAGTAAACCGGATGAATTTTGAGGTAAAGCAAAAGATTTCCTGAGGAATTGATTAAAATTAGGTTATGTATTAATCAAAAGTTGGGTGTTTAGGTTCTTCAAAAGATGCATATAAGGAGTAGGTACTGTCTCATTTGCTAGCCGTATATCGTTTTTTGCTGAGTGTAGACGTGTGAGGGGCTTAGGTGTGCAGGGAGTTCTCAACGAGATACTGTTGGCAATTAAGGTAGTTAGGTTAAAGATTTTGAAAAACACCTAAAGTTTAGTATTTTACACTTTTCAGAAGTTTATTAAACACTAGCGCTACACATGAGGAATAAATTATATATTCGGAAGTGAATAATATTGAGAGCTATAAAGATCAGGATTAAGGGGAAATTTTCTGGAGTTATTATTGTATTAACATGTATAGCACATTTCGCTTATTCATCAACTTTTTATACGTAAACTGATACTGTTAGGGCTTTAAGGAAGCATCATCTAGTTCAGCTAAACTTATTGTTTTTCACTATTTGATATTCAGTAGTCTTTTAACGGTAACGACATGTTATAAGCATCTGGCTACAGAATATTTCTTGGTTTATTCCATGATTCACAGGAAATTGATGCGTTTCAGAAAATCTTATACCCTAGGTACATAATTTCGATTTCGTTTTTTATTCTAGTAGCTTTAACAGCATATATGCTGGTTGGTTCTAAAGAAAGAAAAAGACCACATCGGCAAAATTTTTTGGGGCTATTCGTGCTCTTAGGAAGTTGAAAATTGCTCGACTGTTTTCGATGTCAAATGCGTTACGGTATTTTCTATTAGGAGAAGTCTCCTCTTGTTTAGTTTAAGAAGTAAAACTTCCCGAGAGGAAAAAGGTGTTACGAAGGAAGGTGTATTGCTTTCAGACGCCTTTCGAATCACGAATTTATAATCTTCGTCTTGAATGTGGCCCAAATTATCCGCGAGAAGCTCCAGTTGTTCGTTTCACTACAAAGATTAATCTTAATGGTGTTAACCAGCACACCGGAACGGTTGTTTCCATCTTCATTTGCGTTATTATTCCTTTGTCATACTCATTTGAAATATATATATTTTTTAGATTATTATCGGCAGTTTAATTTTTGGATTGGTCATTTTGAGTTACTAAAAGACTCTGCTCCTTTATAACTTATTAAATACATGCTTGTTGAGGAAAATGTTCCTTTATTCTTTTTTTCTGCATTCAAAAGCTACTTTTCTTTGTTAGTTCATAGTTACTTTTCAAAAATTGTTGCGTCTGTTTCCTGGTTTTTCAACAATACATTTTGCATCTCATTAACGTGAATTATTTAGGTGGATAAACGATTCGTTACTTCTCTTCGCCAGTGGAACAGTACATTTTATATAAAGACAATTTTGGAGGATATAAGGAAAAATATGATGACTGCTAAAGAAAACATGAAGCTCCCGCAACCTCCAGAGGGTGCATCATATTAGATTTCCGTCTGTTTTTCAGAGTATCTTGATTGTAAAGCTCATTTTATTCATGAGTTAGACTACAGAGTTGTTGTTTTCACAAATAAGCTTTGAAACAAGTGCTTTGCTGATACTTCTTGAGGGTGGCACTTTCTGTTAAAATCCAGTTTTATTTGCCCACATTTTCTGTTAAAATCCAGTTTTATTTGTCCACTTCCATATTTGCTTTAAAACAGTATAATTTGTTGTATTGAAGAGCAGGCAGGGAATTGAGGTGGAAGCCAAAAGAAGGGGACCATTTTTTTTGGTTTCAGAAAATGTATCTAGGTGTTTTTTCCAAGATCATTTTTTGTGGCATGGATACGGTTATCTTGCTCACTTTTTTGACATTCGCTTCCTATGTGTGAGTGGCATTTTCAGTAATTTTGGAATTATTTTCAGTTATTGTTTATGTGTGACAGGATTGTTAAGCGACTTTTAATTGGTTGCCTTTTGATCTGGCGATTTCAGACTAATAATTCTTCTTAATGGTTGTCTGTGGTTGATTTATGATTTTTTTGTTGTGTTGAAGTGGCTAAGGGTAATTTACTTAGTTCTCATTACACTGAAGATAGCGATGTAGGGGAAGTATCCGGGTTCACAAATGTTGGGAGATTTTGCAAAAGCTTTTATTTCTGGTTTAGCGGTTTGTTTTTTATTTTTTCTTTCTCATTTATTTATTTATTATTATTATATTATTATTATTATTTTTTTTTTTTTTGTACAATTTTACGTTGCTTTATGGTTGATAAGTCTTCAATGTAAGTGTTTCAATATACTTGAGATTTAAAGGAAAAAGTTATTATCATTTATTGTGAAAATCTTGCAGCGCTCGTGTAACGTGTCAAAAACGAAGGTCAAAATTTTGTGTGGGATTTGGTGCATTGAAATTGTACTGCATTTTGATATGTAATGTTATGTTTTTACATTTTGCTTCACTTTTCTTTTTTTTTTTACAAGTTTAATAAACGCTGATTTCTATTCCCAGATGTGTCAAACCGTGGTAAGTTTCCAGCTGGTCATTCAAATATATAATATGTATATCTTTGTGATTCTTATAGGGGCATTGGTCACGGTATATTGGGCTGTTTTTTATAGTTCGTAAAATTAGTTGGAAGTTTGCCGGGATGGTTTTGTTGAGGGAAGTTGGGAAGCGTGTCAGGCTTTTAAGCGGGATTTTTTTTGCGTGTTTAATGTTTGGTGAAAGGCAAACCTTGTTCGTCTTGGAGAGCTTTCAGCAGGTGAAACAGGGGACTGGAGTAGTTTCAGTGGGTGTTGTGTAAGTTCCTGTCTGACTCTTGCGCAACTGGTTGTATTTAAACATAAAAATCCAGCTTGATTACTTGTGTTTTTAAGTAGTTATATTCGAGAAGGCAGCGAATTCTGATGAAATGCTTTGGGATATGGTTTAAGACTTGGATAAAGATTTATAACTGGCGATTGAAATTCGAGAGCTGTATGAAAACAAATTTTTCTGGTGTATTTCCTCTCTCTCGTTGTGTATTTTATGAAGTTACTTTCGTACTGTGGCATCTTTGTGTGTTCGCGATTACTGACACCATGTTGTACAGTTGCACTTTGATTCTTCCGGTGTAGCTCGTCACTGAACGTTGTTAAAAGTGTTGTTGGACTGGTCAAGTGAGAGTGGGCTGAGGAGTAGAAAATGTCTAAATTCTTGAATATGATTTTACTTGTTTCTTTAAATCTTTATTTTTTTTTCTTCTAGTGAAAAGGTGTTATGGTGTAGCAAAAATATCTTTTTTGTGAGGGATAGCAAGGGGGCAAAAGGAAACTAATGAATTGTAGACAGCGTGTAACACGTTTACAAGTGATCTTCATTTCGGGATAAAGTAATACTGTTGTCGTAGATTAACGAATAACTTATCAGCAAGTTCAGGAGAATGGTGGTTGCTGAAACATTGCAAGTTGTAAGATTTATAACAGTTTGTATGAGATTTGTTGAAATATAAATAAGTGTGAGTTTGGAGGTCTGTTGCTTTCTTTGATCTTTTTTTATTTGTTCAAGGGAGTTCTGTATTACTGTTTTCAACAGCTTCGTTGCTTATCAACTGATTTATGACATCATGAGGTGTTTTTTTGATCAAATGAAATCTAATTTCTGTAGCTACCAGAAAACGTCTGTGTCGGAGAACTGTTGAAAAAAGTTGGGCTGAAGAGAAGAAATAAATCTGCAAATTTCAAGTTTTTTTGCAGTTTACTGGAAAAATCTATATAAATTTATAAATTTTCTGCTCTGATTATAACTTTTTTGATTCTTCTGGCCAGGTGACTCAAAATTTTTATTCAATATTTATTTCTTTGTAGATTTTGTTTTTATCCTACATAGATATCTGTTATTACGATGTTTGGTTCTAGAGGATATAAAACTGGTTATATGTTACGTCAGACGTTTTTAATTTTTTTTTCTTGCATTTTTCGGTAATATTTCAGAGCGTATAAAGTAGCTGTCAGGGGGATAGCCTTAATGGTTATCTCTTTATTATGCTTCGTTGATTGGTGGATATTGTTTTTCGGATCTGGTAGAGCGAAAAGTGTAGTTGCACTTGGTCTCGTAGATGGACTCAGCACGGCATTTTGACGCTACATCCCACAATGGTAGCTCTCTTTTTAGTGCTTTTTCATGGTTATTCTTTACCGATACAGTCAGCAAAGTAGGACGTCTTGCTTCTGGACATTTTACTGTTTGAATGAAACTTACATATTTTGACGTCCTTAAACCAGTTGATCCAGTTAAGGTTTCCAGTATTTATTCTTATTTCAGTAGTCAAAGCTTACACAGTCAGGTTCATTTAAGTTTGTTAGTTAACTGCTTTCATGTGTGCATTTTTTATTGTGGAGAGAAGATCGCTAAAGGTTTTGTTATTTAATGTTCTTTCCAACTTTTCTATCACTGTCAGTTATTTTATTAGCATAACAACCGAGAGACAGAAATTCCGTTTGTCGGCTCATCTGTTTAAAAATCTCTTGCCAGATTTGTAGCCGTGACAAATAGTTCTGAGAAGTTTTTGCTTAGTTTAACTGTTATTTAGAGTTTAAAGGGATAATGGTTAAGGACAAGACCAGCGTTGTAACAAAAAACTTTTTCTTTGATGCTTTGCTCCTCAGACATTTTTACTTTCATTGCTTTTTCTTCTTTTCAGAGCTGCTCTTGGCAATTCAGTGGTATCTCTCACAAAGTCCTTGCAAGGAATCATCTGAAGTACTGAGGAAGGAGATCGAGCGTTTGCAAGTATAAATAACGTTCTTTATGAATAAAAATTTTAACTTTTTGGTAGAACTAATTTTTCTGTAAATACTTTTTGATTTAGTATTGCTGATTTCGCAAGCTTTCTGGATAAAATTCTTTAATGTTTAAACTGTAGAAAATGAAAATAATGTCAAACACAAATGAACAGATAGCTTTAACTTGCCTGTTTTTCAAGTTGCTACCTTCACGATATGACTTTATGGGAAACTCTCATCCACAGTCTCTCCAGAGATACGTGAGTTATACTGTTTTGAGTACACTTTTTTTGTCATACAGAGCTTGAAGTATTACTACCTATTTCTTGTTGAATTTATAACATTTCAATCTTTCCTATTTAAGCAAGTAGGGTTGGATAAATGGCACAGGAACTGGTCTTCGTGACTGGTATAAAAAAGTAAGAAGCAAATTTTGTCGCATATGTCCCACCTTTTTGAATATGACGAGGAAAAATATTGCGATTAGCAGTTTTTTGATGCTGCAGTTTCTTTTAATCTTTGCCAACTATGCAGTTATTCAACATTTTGGTAGATTCAGATATTTTAAAAGTAATTCGTAGTTACATATATCGTTAGCTGAAGGACAGTTTTTTGACACGTCAGAAAGCTTTTCTAGTTTAGTGTCGGCTGTTAAAGTTAAAATTTTGTTGTTGTGGTTATTATTAACGTTATTATTATTATTAACGGGATTAACAATGCGGTGTGCATGCACTTATGGTTCTCACAGATGCCATATTAGCTTAAAGAATGCAAAAGGAGTGTGATGTCAGAATGGCAGGAATGAAAGGTGGGGAGAATAGAATCTAGGGCATGAATTTTTGCAGTAGGCTTAGTTACTGGTTTTAAAATTGTCATTGTCACTACTATTATTATTACTATCATTATTATCATTATTATGACTAATACAAGACCTTAGCGTGATTCCGCAAAGATTTATTGGTTTCTACAAAATGTCAATTTTCATTATATCTTTGGAGGTCTATATTCCCAGATGTTATTTATAGAAAAAAGGGAGACTCACATCTTGGTTCGCTGTTACTGATTAAAATCTATTTTTTTACAGGAAGGTAGCATTCGTATTGGTCAGACCTCGTTGGTTGGACTAATAGAGAGATTAAATTCTTTGGTGTGTGCTAGTTTTCCTCCCGTGATCTCTCATCTACCTCTTCGTTTATTTGCAAGCAAAAAACAGTCACTGTGTCGTAATGAAGGTTTAGTTCTTTTTATTACATATTGCTGTGTTTTGCAGTTTAGTTTATTATTTTCGAGTGTGTGCTGTGAACTTCAGAGCAGAAGAAAAAAAGGGCACTTTTATTGGCTGATACCGTGGCGAACAAAAGGCGTGTTGATTGTAATTCGACGCTTATATTTCAGTCAAGGCAGCTTGGCCGGAAATTCCCTCGTTACAAAATGTTGCCAAAAGTACGTTTCTCTTTTTTGGTAGTGTTTCGTTATCGTCTTTAGCTTGACATGATCTTACTTGTATCTCTTTTTGAAGGAAACGGTTCAGTCATTGGGTTTACATTGCCGTATTTCGGGCCATTTGTCTTCCATATTCTGTGTTGCCTTTGACCGTACGGGTCGCTTCATTTTTACGGTTGTTTTATGTTATAACTGGCTCAAGTTGAGACCTAGGATCTCATATCATTTTTCGGATCTCTTTCTTTATAGGTTTGTTCTCAAGTTATTTCTGTAAAGGAGCATTTTTAGGGTGCAGACGATTGTTTAGTAAAAGTTTGGTCGGCAACTAGCGGTTTGTTACGTTTTACGCTTCGCGGTCACGGAGCCCAAATTACTGATATCTCAGTAGCGGACGACAATTCACTTCTGGCTAGTGGTTCTCTGGATAAAACTATGAGGTAGTTCTGCATAATTTTGTTAGTCTAGCACTTGTGCCAATAATACGGTGCTATTATGTGAGGCGTAGTACTGGTATTAAGGTTTTTATAGAGAGCAACTTATTTAAAAGTTATTAAGTTATCAGAAAATTTCTATAAACTTTCTCTGCTATTTAGATTAATTATCAAACTGTCCAGAGTCGTACTTTTACCTGTTGATTAAAAAGTGAAATTTTATATTAATAGATTCCCCTTATTGGCACTATTTGATGGAGAAATTGATGATTGGCAGTAATTGTTAGCTTTTTCCTCCTACTATTTTTTTGTCAAATGTGACACTTATTCAGAGTATGGAGCTTACGTTCTGCTGCGTCTTTGGCACTGTTCCGTCACCATGCTGCAGCCGTAACTTTAATTACTTTTTTGCCGTATGTGTGTGGACAGACGCGATACCTTTTATCTACAGGAGGTGACTGTGTCGCAAATTTTTACAAATACGCCTCTGATGACGAAACCTTCAGGTACTAATCTACACTAGTTTTATTAACTAATTTATCATTTTTATTTTCTGTTAGCTGTTTTTATTTTTGCCCGTGATCGTTCCTTAAAAGAAAAATTGGGAATACATTGAACTCTTTAATAACTAGAATACCGAAATCTATATTTTGGCTGTGTTATGCTTCAAATCTTCGCATTTGTAACCAGGACGAAGTTTTGATCGGTCGTGCCCTTTTCAGCAATTACGAACACATTAGTTTTAATGAAAGGGCCTCACCTGGTTCTCGCCTGGTAAGCTCGTGTTGCAGTCCTGGAGGAAACCTTGTTGTTATTGGTGATACGCATAGGTTTCTTCGCATATTTCGGCTGTCCGAAGAAGGAGTTTTAAAGTTGAAAGATATTGAAGCGCATTCTGTACGTATTACATTCTTGTTTAAATTTATGCATTTAGTTAAAGCTGCCAAGTGTTTTTTTATTTGCGTGTGTATAAGTTTAATAGTGTCAATGAAAAAAAATATTAATTTTCCTTCCATTTCTAATCTTTTAAACGGTTTGATGAGGTCTGTAGCTGTGATATATCATTTTTATTTAGGATCGTGTTGATAGTTTAGCTTGGGCACATTCTGGCTTGAGGTTTGTCAGTGGTAGCAAAGATGGTGTTGCGAAAGTTTGGAATTTTCGTTACAATGATTGGGAGAGTGTTTCGTTAGATACAAAAAAAAGGTGGGTTTTTTTGATACTTTTGAATCTTCTTAATATTTTTTTGTTCATAAGCAGCTAAGTATTTTTTCAGAGTCACTTTTTTATTTTTCTGCTTTCTCATTAGATTTTTCGAATTTTAGGGACGAAAAATTGTCTGCACCCTCTCGTCGTGCCTATAAAGTCACTATGGTTTGTTGGACACTTGAAGATGACTTTGTGGTAACTTCTGGGTCGGACCATGCTTTGGTTGTATGGGATCCCTCAAATGGTAGATTGGTCAGGCAATTAGAGGGTCACAAAGAGGACACATATGTCTTAATTGCTCATCCCTTGTATCGCGAGTATGTCTTTAGTGCGGGACATGATGGGCTGTTCATGGTGTGCTTTTTTCCTTTCTTTTGGTTAGCTGAGTGCCTAAGTTTTCATTTCATTGTCACTTTTAGATTATAGTTTGAAACTGTTAAGAATTTTCATCCTTCAAACCTGCAGTGTTTTATTTTTTTAAAGGCATTTGAGGAAAGCACTTTTTTTTTTTTTTTTTTTTTTTGATTTTTCTAGCGCTTTTTCTTTATAACTGTTTCGTTATAACGTTGTAGATTTGGAATGTTAACGACGGAGCGTTAGTCAAAAGGTATCAAAATCAAGAGGAGGTTAATGGAAGTGTTCCTTTGTTTGATTTTTCTATATCACCTGACGGAACTGTAGTTGCTGCTGTAGATTCTTTGGGCAGACTTTCTATATTTGGCATGGGGACGAGCCAGAGAGTGAAGACGACACCTAAGGAACAGTTTTTTGTTACAGACTACATGTAATGTTTATTATATTTTTTCGTTGTCGGTAAATAACCTCTTTCAATTATGAACATTGAACTCAACTTTTATGGTCTTTTTGTTGTTTTGTTGAAAGATGGAAACTTTATTTTGGATAGATGTGACTGGGATATGCTGTCAACAAGAAGTAAAGTATCATGTACG
>UXUI01008361.1:2809-14088 GCA_900576705.1 Enterobius vermicularis
TTATCAAAAAATTTAGTGAAAATTGGTGCTGTGAGCAAACAATTACAGAACGATGTTTTTTGTTCTTCATTATTTTTTGTCTTATTTTTTTTTCTTTCTTTGGTTTTAGATTGAAAAAACCATATTTTAGTGCTTGGCATACTGATTAGTCGACGGACAGTTGCCTTTTTTTTGGTTGTAGCAAGTGAAATGGAAAAAATGTGAAAAGGAAAATGAAACAGTAGGAGAAAGTTGGAAATAGGGCGGACCAACAAGTGACTATTTGTTTCTGAAAATTGGCAACTGTGTTTATTTATGGGTTTGCTGAATTATGAGCGCCCAAAAAAAGTAAAAGTTTGAATGGGAGAAAATCGAGGCGGGGGTGGCCTTGAAGAGGATGCTTGGTAAATTTCTAATTTATTGTTTATTAATGAAAAATTGCTGGGTGAATTCCCTATATCTGCTTGAGAAAAAAAACCTTATCAACTGCATACACTAGAAAGAAAAAGTTTTTGTGAACCCTTAGTTTCTTTACCAATTTTCTCTTGTTAAGCAAGAGGGAAATAAACACTGGATTAAGATGCGGACAAGATAGAAGAGTTTCTTCTTCTTTATTTGTTTTCTCGCTTTTCTGACAACAGAAGGTCTTTTGTTTTAATTATTTTTCTGTTTTCTTTCACGTTCTTCGCTTCTTTTGTTTTTCCAGTTCTGGTAGCTGCAAAATTAGTTCAGACACTTGGTAAGTTAAATAAGCGAAGAAGAGACAAAAAAAAAAAAAATGGCAAAAAGGTTTAGTTTTGGTTTGGTTTTATAACAGCAACATTCACTCAGTTGAACAAAAAAAAAAAGAGAAAGAGAACAAAATTTAAGGTGCTCAACAGACAGACTTTTCTTTTTTCCTTTCTCAAGCTTATCAGTTGAAATTTGAAGTACTAATTGGCAGCTTTCTATCGCTCAATGCAAAATTCCGACAACATATCTCGGCACAGTTTTGATAGTCTAAGCTATTTTTAACCTGTCAACTAAAATTTTGAGGATTATAGAAAGTTCACGAGATGCCGACCAAGCAGTTTAATTTTTGAAAGTTTTTCAGAGTGAGGCGAGAGCGAGAAGAGAAGGCAAAAGAAGATGTAAAAATGAAGTGATAGAAATTTTTTTTTCTAGGCAAACTAAACAGTTGATCTGAAATATACAATTAACGTCTGTGCAGTTCTAAAGTGACAGTAAAACTGCAAAAATTAGCAATAATCTTGCAATGTAATTTTTTTAGAAGAAGAGAAAAGGAGGCGAACAAAAAAGATAAAAGGGTTTTTTTTTTATTTTTTTTCAATTGAATAAGTGTTGCTGTGAACTGAAAGTTTTTTTCAGCTTTCACTTTTGTTTTTTACTTGTACTATTTTAGCGGGGCAGAAGAAAAATGATTTGATGGCGCTATAAGCTGGTTCTAAATTTAAGCTGTAACTTAATATTCAAAAGCCGCAACAGTTGTGGTTCAAATAAATAGGGAGAAGAAGAGCGAGGACGGGAATGGAAAAAGAAAAAACCTAAGACGATGTAAATAAAAACTTGTCAATTTTTACACCCTAAAAGCGAAAAAAAATTGAAGAAGAATTGAGCTTTGTTTTTCCAACACTTTCATTTTTCACCATTATTCTTTTTTTTGTTTCCCCTCCATCTGCTTTTACGTTTTCTTTTTTTGTGGAACTCTTATCCAAAAATGAGGTTCCGTTCTTTCCATACCTCTATTTGTCCTGATCGCTGGCGGTTTGCTTTTATTCGGCACTCCATACCCATCCGTTTCCGGTTTCCGTATGCTTTAACGTCTCGTTCCTTTCATCATGTTTCTGTTGCCTACATTTCCAGTCTTCCTCAGACGCAAAAAGTGTTTGCATCAGTTGCAGCAAACACGTGTTTTTGTTGTGAACTGATGCAACTAAATGGGAGTAAATCCCAAGCAAAAAGATACAGTACACTTATTTTTATACTTTTCGTGAGATTATTTTTCATTTTTTTCTGGTAGTGGCTTTTTCAAACTTAAGTTAACATTATTAAATTACATTTTCTGAATAGAGTGATCTTTTTTTTTCCACTTCTCTTAAGAACTGCAACCATTCAGGGTTTGGTGTTTGCTGTCGTTGTTGTTGTCACTGCTGAATGATTTGGAGCAGTGTAAAATGCGTAGAATCTTTTTTTAAAAAGTTTTTGAAGAAATCTCTAAGGAGAAAAATCACGGCTACTCAAAAAAATTATATATATATATAAATGAAAAAAAAAAATCATATTTTTTCTTATGATTATTGCCATTTATGTTCAATCCAAATCAGTACATATAATGTGAGAGAAAACTAATTCTTAAAAAATTTTTATTCCTAAAATAAAAAAGGACATAAATTCTTCTTTTCAATTTTATTTTTTTAAAACATACTTAGATATCTTTTTTTAGGATTTTTTGCTCAAAAAAAATGATTCGTTTTTGAAAAAGTGATAAAACCTTCCCACATACACAATTTTTAATTTCATTCAATGACTAACAAAAAAAACTTTTCTCTTTTCTTTTTCTTTTTTACAAACCGAAAACGTTTGATGGATAACAACAGAAAACAATAAAAAATTTTTTATTTAATAAAAAACCAAATTTTGTTATAAACTGTTTATTTTTTTTTATTTATTAGTACTGTCTTTTAAAAGATTCCTTTTATGCCCTAAAAGTCCCCCGTTCAACCAAAAAAGAATTTTGACAAACAATATCTTTACTTTTTTTTTGCGATATTTTTGATTTTACAAAAACTTCACATTTTTTTAGTTGAAACTTTAAATTATTCCACTTATTACAAACTTTTTCACGGCATAGCTTAGAGGTTTAAAAAAAAAAGCGAGAAAGAAATACAACTAAATGATGAGACGAGTTCCACATTAAACATTTCTAATCCAGATAATTTCCTTCTCCATCTTTAACACATTTTTACCGAGGCAAGTGAAAAGATAAAAAATCTTTTTAGACTTGTTATCTTTTTGCCTTTCTCAAAAGCCGCTCCTTCCTGACAACCAAACTAAGATTTTTTGACTGCCTCAACGAGAATGAGCAGAGGGAAACAAGCTTGCTTTAAATTTTGACACTTTTATACACTTATAATTTTATAGTTTTTTGGCATTATTAGTGTTAAAGCGAAGAGCCACTAAATTTGACTAAACCTTCAAAAGACTGTACCGTATTTTTTGAAATTTCTTGGCAAGTCGCCAGCTTTGACACATTGTTACTGTACTTTACACAACTAATATTTGGCAGCTACAGTAGTGAATAAGAAAGGTGACTAGTGAATGACTGCATTACTGTATCAGAGAGAGTATTTCAGTAACGAATGTTAAACAGCTATAATAGTTTAGACCGGATTAAAGTCAAATCTGCAAAAAGGAAACCGTAAAAGCTTCTATGATAAAAGTTATGACTCTTTCAAAAGATATAAACGATTGTGACAAACAGACATCATATTTCTAATATCTATAAATATTGTTTTCTAAATTGGAAAGCAAAAGATCTGTTAATGCCTAAGTAATTTTAATACATCGAATTCATCTGAAGAAAACACTAAACCAAAAGCGTGTTATTTTTTTTATCTCGTAAAACGAGATTTTTTAAAGAAAATATAATGCTATAAATTAACTGTATATATATATTTATGTAAAGGGGAAAGTTGATTGCATATTAAAATTACGGTAGTGGTTGTAAATTTTTAAACTGAATTTTTTTCAGACGTTGTCTTACTGCATCTTTTATAGCAAGAAAAATTAATTTGGCTAATTCAAACATTTAGAGCGCTAGAGCATCAGTTTTTCTTTGATCTTAATTTTCTTTAGGAATAAATAAATGTTGTTATAATATTAAATCATTTCACAGCTTTTTTATATTTGATTTACAGCGCATTTATATATATATATATATATATATATATATATATATATGTTTATATATATATATATATATATATATATATATATATATATTATATATATATATATATATATATATATATATATATATATAGGTGCTGTGCTTAAGAGTGCGTATTTTTGTTTGTGGTCGTCCCCAAAATCCTTACAACTTTTTGGTTTATCAAACAGCTTTTGGCTGGAAAAATTGTTCAATTGCAAAAACGAGAAGAAGGAAAAAGCTTGCAAAAGAAGTAACAGAAATTTTTGTCTTAAATGAGACTCTGCGCTTTCAGATCAAAACAAAAAAACTTTGTTTTGAGTGAAAGATGCGAAACAAGGAACGGTTTAAAAAAATTCATTTAATTTTTTGTTTCTTCTTTATTACGTCAATGTCACATCGTTTTTTTTTTTTCTGGCATACTATGATCATGGAAATGCAGTTTCATGAACATTAAGAAAACGATAATGAACAGTTCTAGCAGTAATAACAGGTGCAGCAGTAACAACATAAAAAATCGCCGCACAACTCACAAGAAATTTAACTGCACAGAATTCTATTTAAATCTGTATTTATAGACAAATACTATACCTTTTACAATTTTTAAGCTAGTTTATCGTTGTTCTACAAAATAGTTGAAAATTTTGCTCTTTTTTTTTTTTTTAAATTTTGTTTTATGCTTATTGTTCTTTGTTTAATTTAACAAATAAGATAAAGAATAGCAGTTTTCGGTGTTAGATTTTCTCAATTTACTTACACAAAGTAAACTAGAACTAGATTTTTTTTAAATTTAAATATGGCATTTAACTGAAAGCAGCAATGATTAAATTATTGGCTTAGTTAGTCACTATGTATTATGAAACTGTAAAAGAAACGAAAAAGAAGGTGATGAGGAAGGAGAAGAGCAGAAGGTATCAGAGCCAACTGTTAGTTAACAGCGCAAAATATCCTAACCAAGCACTGACGAAAGTCATTATGCAGATTTAAGAGAAATGTTTGTTTATAAAAAAAAATAATGAAAAAAGAAAAATTTCTGTCGATCCTTTTTCTTGCTTATCAACAAATCAATTTCTGGATAACTGTATATTAAATTTAGGTAAGAATAATTAAATAAAAAAGTCAGAGCTGTTGTTAACAGTATTTACCATCTCGTTTCCATCTTTTGATTTTTCTTCTTACCGATACTGTTGTTAAAATGATTATAAATTGTTGTTTTTTTAGCAAAAAATGTGGGCTGCATTTGAAAACCCACATACATCATCTGTGGCACTTGTATTTTATTATGTTACGGGATTTTTTATTGCAGTATCTGTTTTGTGCAATCTCATTGAAACTATTCCATGTAAATATTTAGCCAGCAATAAAACTGTATCATGCGGTGATTTATACGAAAAACAGGTAATTAATGCACTGAAAGTTTATTATTAGTAAAAAAATACTTGACAAGTTGCCTAAGAACAACTTTAACAGCATTGATAAGATTGCAGTATCAAAAATTATGCCCAATTTTTTTTCCTTTTTGTAAATTAAAAATGATTTTTTTAATACAAGAAAAGTTGCATGATGTTACTTTTTTTTTTCAGTTTTTTGTTCTTGATACAGCATGTGTTATAATTTTTACAATTGAATATATGGCCCGATTATTTGCCGCACCAGATCGGTGTCGTTTTTTACGCTCAATTATGAGTGTTATTGATGTTGTTGCAATATTACCCTACTATATTAGCCTTGGTTTAAGTAGTAATAAGGATGTTTCTGGCGCTTTTGTTACATTACGAGTATTTGTAAGTTGCTTTATCTTCTTTTCTTTTTTTTTCGTGGTTTTTTCTTCTAATTTTGTGTTACTTTCACTTATATCTCAAATAACCGTAAATACAAATTTCAGCGAGTTTTTCGTATCTTTAAATTTTCACGACATTCACAAGGCTTACGTATTCTTGGTTATACATTAAAGTCATGTGCTAGTGAACTTGGTTTTTTGGTTTTTTCGTTAGCCATGGCTATTATCATATTTGCAACAATTATGTATTACGCTGAGAAAAAAGTCGCCGACACAAAATTTACGTCAATTCCGGCTGCATTTTGGTATACCATTGTTACTGTAAGTTCCATATTTCATCTAAAAGAAATTTTGAAGTTAAAAACTATGCAAAAAACTTTTTTGCTACATGAAAGGTATTTACAGATGACGACATTGGGATATGGTGACATGGTACCGGCAACTGTAATGGGAAAAATTGTTGGTGGCGTTTGCTCGTTGAGTGGTGTCCTCGTCATCGCTCTTCCTGTTCCTGTAAGCTTCAAAATCTTGGCACGGCATAGGTTTTCATTAAAGAAGCAGTTCCGACTTGCAGACTGTTTTTAGGAAAAAATTTTTTATCACTGTACACTGCTTTAAGATCTCAAAAATTGTGTTGATGCAGCTTGAAGTTTATAACTCTTTTACCTTAGATTATATTGCCGTGTTAATAAATTGTTTTGCATAAGAAAATTAAACTGCAGTTTGGGCTCAGTGTATATTGAGAGGAAGTAAAAGGACTTGAATTAGGTAAATTTCTTTGTAGTTGACGGTTTAAGATTTAAAGCTTTATTCTTTTATAAGGATATTTACACTGCACTTTGATCATCCAGACCGCCAGATACAAGTGATCTTCTTATTTCTTTTTATTAGAGAAAAGCTCTTTCATGAGACCATCAAAATCTCTCTTTTGA
Source organism: Enterobius vermicularis (assembly GCA_900576705.1). Lineage (NCBI taxonomy): Eukaryota > Metazoa > Nematoda > Chromadorea > Rhabditida > Oxyuridae > Enterobius > Enterobius vermicularis. Next base: position 9,429 of record UXUI01008361.1, read on the forward strand.
TATCTACTTTCGTTCTCTATGGTTCCTTATATAAGAAAAGGGAGAAAACGATAAACCTTATTAAAGTAAAAGTCTTGGACGAAAATTTTTAATGGCTCTGTGCAGTTCTTTTCATAATGTTCTAGTGTTCGTTAAACAAACATCGTTCTTACTAAGATAAGCTGAAAGGTAATTTGAGTTTCACTTAGATTTCAAGGGTTCTCTTTGTTTTGTAAATAAACACCACACTCACTGAAGTAAGTTAAAAGGTGAATCGAGTTACTCTTAGGTTTCATGGGTTTACTTAATTTGACGGGGCGGCCAAATTTGCATGCACTTTATGGTGGAATGGTGCAAAAACATAAATTAGTTGGAACTGATAACTTTGTTCATTGCCGGAACTAATGTTACTGGACAATAAGAGAGGAAAAGAACTCAAATTATTAGCTGCGCGTTTACTTCGTGTATTGTTCAATGAACCGCTCAGGATAGAGACAGCGATACAGATCATTAAACTAAGACTCAGAAACAACTTCAAAAGTGTCTGGGTGAATGTTGTTCAGAAGAAGGTCGAATCTTACTTTGTCTCTTAAAGAACTGCTTGAAAAGTCTCTGACTGTATGATGAAAGATTTTCTAAGTTTACTAAAAAGTAAAAGAACTAGTAAAATGCGTGCTAAATTACTGCTTAAATTAACTTTTGCATTTGTTTGGTTTCTTGTCAGTGGTTCTGTGGTCAAAAGTGATGAAATGCAGGAGAAGGGACAACAGCTAAGACTGCGGTTCAGATTATTCACTAACATCTTTTTTCTCTTTTCATTTTTGCCCAAGTATAAAAGTTTTTAGAAGCCATTAATCGTTGGTCAACAAAGAGGGAGTTTTGCATTTTGTATCACGTACAATCTTAATATCATTCAAAGTCTTATTAAATAATCAAAGGATAATATCTAACAATTTTGTTTCAGGTCATTGTAAGTAATTTTTCTCGAATTTATCATCAGAATCAAAGAGCAGATAAGCGAAAAGCACAGAAGGTTTGTCAAATTTTAATGTTGGAAATTATTTGCTGTCTTTTTATTAACATGCAAAAGTGAATGACAGACTGATTTTTTCAGAAAGCTCGGCTAGCGCGAATTCGAATAGTCAAAAATGCTAGCGGACAGGCGATGTTTAGTAAAAAGAAGGCACATGAAATGCGAGTGCAGGCATTTGAACAAGGATTACTGCCCTTAGAGGAGCTTCGCGATGAAGATATCTTCGAAATACAGCATCATCATTTGCTTCAGTGCTTAGAACGAGCTACGGTTAGAAGTTTGATCTACATAAATGTTTTTGAGTGAATCTCACAAACTTTATCTGATAACAACTAAAAACAGCGTTTTTTATTCGTAGAGTAATCTTCAGGAAAGAGATTTTGGTGAAACAGACTTCTCTTTTGATGAAGGGATGAAGCCAACTCCGCCTCTAAGTCCGACACCATCAGAGCATGATTTTTATCAGCATCACAGCTTTAGGAATCATCTGCTTCAATGTTGCCCCTTCAAAATAGGTACAAAAATTCAAAACAATATCTTCCACTTTAATTCGCCTTATTGTAACGCTTTAACAAACAATTAACATCATTACAAATTGCCCACTTTAAGTAGCGTACCACTTTTTACAATTTTTCTTGCAGTTCGGAAACCAGCAGTTCATTTTTTCAAATTAGCAATTTTATCACTGCTTTTGAAGGTGTTAGAACCAAGTATAAGATAATTCTTTTTTGACCATTTTCAAGTTCAAGCACAAAAAAGTTGTTAATCCAAAAACGTGCATTTTTGTGTGCTATTTAGCAGAACTTCCAATGAGTTTCGCTACAAATGAAGTATTTTGTAACAGTTGTGAGCAAAATACAGCGTTGTATTTGCTGGTAGAAGTCTAAATGGGAGGTTTTTTTTTAAAACTGTTGCACTATGGTTTGAAAAATTACTTCGCAGCGTTTATCAAAACCTATTTTATAGGACAGTGAGATGTGTTCAAAACCATAGTCATATTGATAGACGGTTTACTGATATTTCTTTTTGATAAAAAATTGGACTTTATCATATATTCAATGAGTATTAATGAATTAACAAGTATTTTCATTTATGACTTTAAAAAAATAATTTTCTTGCACTTTTATTTAACATAATGCCTTGTTTTTGAAGCTAAAACATAATATCTTTTATAAAACATTCGATTATGTTTTTTACTATAATGTTTTGATGTTTAAGCTGATATGCTCAAGTTTTTTGTGCATATTTGTCTTTTTTTTTTTTAATTTCTGCTTTTACGACATTTTGCTAGCAAAAAATTTCACATGTTATCATAATCTATAACTCAAAAGAATAACGTTTTTAAGGACGAGGAAAACCTGATTTTCCACTGAAGCGAGTTTCCTTTGTCAGGAATGGTGATGAAACCAGCTGTATTGTTGAGGAGGAAGCTCAGTCATCATCGGTAAATCCTTCGTCACAGAATCGTCTGCCAAATACTATTTAATCAAATATTATACATCTTTTTTGTTCGTATTTCTGTTTCTGTTACGAAGTCTGCAAAAACGGGAACCTTGTTTTGCATATCAGAATTTTATGCTTATATTTATTAAATTGTCTATAAAATCGTCTACAAATGCACTATTCTTGCCATCACTTTCTTGTTTTCACATATTTGTGGTATTCCTTAACTGTAATGGGCTTCTAGAAACTGAATTTAACAACATGTTTTTTATCACTCCTAACTGAACTTATTTTTTATTGAAAAAAAAAAGCTAAGTATCAACTGATGTTGAGTATTTAACAGGTACTTTATGAATACATATTTTTATTTCTGAAGAATTGTTAGCCGAAGTCGTAAAGCTAAGAGTTCGTTGAGATTTAAGAAGCCTTTTCCTTTTTTGAAGCTTTTATAGTTATTTTAAAATTTTTTTCTTTTCAATTTTTGCTGCAATTTTATTTCACATTGCCAAGGTCTTTGAAGATTTTTTGCTCCATCAATTATAAGAGTTGAATATCATGTCTTTGTTTCTTTTATTGTTACTTTTTATTTTGAGGATGATTGTTTTTGAAAAAATTTAGCATATTTCCACTTCTGAGGTTGTTAAGCCTCGATAAAGGCTCTAGTTGTTTAAACTGTTTGGAAAAACTTAATTAGTTGCTAAGTTTTAAGAATTGGAAGCTGCCTGGTAATTACTGCTGAAATAATACATTTGCTAACGCTTTTTCCTAATGTATTTGTGTTGTTATTAATTAATCGTTCCAGATTCCGAAAAAGTAAATAAATAAATAAATAAATAGATTAATTTATCAGTAAACTTATTTTTGAAACCTTCATCTGTCTGTTTTAAAACTTTTCAACGGATTCGTCAACTTGAATCAAAGTCAGCCTTATTCGTTTATTTTCTTCTCTTTTAAATTTTTTTCTTGCGTTATTAAATTTGTAGTTCTCATCAAAATCTTCAGAAATCAAATGTGTTCTACTGTTCTTTTCACTGTGAGTTCATTATTATCAAGTGCGTGAGCAACGAATGCGATAAAATGGCCACTGAGAGGAACTGAAGTGTTAATTGTTGTTATAAGGTCCATGATTTCCAGTCCCAAGGTGAAAGTAGTTCCGTCTTATGCGAAAAACTATTAAGCAAGAAGTTGTCTAAAGTAAAAAAACGGTTTCAACGACAACATTAAACCTTTGACACCGCGGACTGCTGACGTGCGCGAGTAGGTTCTCCTACTTTTAACAGCTGAAAAGCAATGATCAGCGGATGACCTGAATTATAAAAAAACATTTTTGACAAAAATTTGGAACCGTACGAAAGGCTGCCGAATAGCATCGGTTGCTTGTAAAAATTTAAAAAATAAACTTTGGAGATCAGATTATTACTACTCATTACGGTTCTTACAAAAGGCTTGACAAACTGTCTTTATGAGATGGCTAGACAACTTCCGGGGTTAAAACCGAAAATTGATACCCTTAGAAGTTGTTGAATTTTTTACTACTATAGCTAATTCGCAAATGTGCGTTGTACTGCAACGAAGAAACTTGTAATAACTTTTAACCTCCGCATTTTCTGCTTCGCTTACGAATTGAAATTACATCTTTGATTCGCCAATGAACTTAAGCAAATAAAGTTATTTCATTGGTGTCAAACCAAAGTGCTTAATTAATGGTTTAAATTTTGAAAACTGTAATGACTTGTAGCCCTTTCCCAAAGCCTTTGTTTTCGCAAGCCTTTCTTCATTTGTTCCTAGAAGTTGCTCGGCAGTGACCACTCCAAGTTTATAGAAAAATTTCGCTTTTTTCGTTGCATATAGTAACAAAAAAAATTAGCAATTCTTCGAAGTGGTCGATAATAATGGCCGTTATTTCAATATCTCCATTCACAAGCTAAGTGCAGTTGCATCAGCCACTGGATCAATCACGGAACTACCGCTAAGAAACTGTACGTTACGTCACTTCTTCTTGATTGATTGTGGTCTCCAGGGCTTCTAATGTGCCGCCTCTAGCATTACATAAAAGATAGCTTTTTTTCGCTTCATCATTTCCTGGCATTCTGCGGTACTTTCAAGCGCAGAGTTCTATGTCGAGTAAAATTTTTCCCAAAAGTTTTTTGGACACTATAATACGTCAAAAAAAAAAAAAAAAAAAAAAAAAAAATTTTGGAAAAA
>UXUI01008361.1:18047-28281 GCA_900576705.1 Enterobius vermicularis
AAGCATGCCTGTTTCAGTATAAGAAGTATAAAAACAAGAATGTGTCGATGGCTGCTCGTGGGCTTATTACTCTTTTCCGCACTGTAAATCCTAAATTGTTGTACAGGAAAGACAGAGGAAGGCTAGTTTTATTCGTTAATAAAAGGTCGTTTTTTCAGTTACAGTTTAATTAATCGGTTTTAGGCCTACGCAGTCGACAAAAGAATTGGTCGTGGCAGAATTTGGCAAACAGCAAGCCAAGTCTTTTGTGCCTGGAGCTGAGTGTCTATCGGTAGTGCCAAAGCAAGCTGAAGATTTTAAAGTACAGTCTGTTTCAAACTTACCTCAAATGCTGTTTCGGATTATTGCTTCTCATTTTGAGTTTTAAACATTATTGTCTATTTCCTATTATCAGTATCTTTTTGAAGTTTTCAGGATGAAGAATCTGGATCCGAGGATTTTTCAGATCAATTATCGGATTTAGGTAACTGTCCTTTATCAATCATTCTAGTCCCTTAAGAACCTGAGACTGCTCAGGCATTGTTTCACAAAAAGTCTGTAGCAGATTAAAAGTTCTCGTTTCTTTGGTAATCTCTTGTCTGCTCTTTGAGCTCTGTGAATTTCAAAGACCTTATTCTAGTCTAAGCTATTCAAATTTTAAATTTACTTTGCAGTGTACAGGAAGCAGTCGTTGATAATACTACGTTTATGTCAACTAAATTTACAGATGATGAAGGTGATTTTGATGCCGAGATTGAATCTAGTTTTACGGATGAAAACAGTGAAGGAAGCAAAGAAGATGCTGAAGATGCTGAGGGTGAAGAAGAGTCTAAAAGTTATTTGGAGGAGAATGAAAGCTCTGTTGGAGGTGAATGTAGCAGTGCTAAAAAAGTGCGGTTCAAGGTCAGCGTTGTATCTGGCTTTTTAGTTTGAATTGTACTTTCAAGAACAATCAGTTTGTGGTTTTGACCAGGAAACCTGCTCAACAAAAAAGTATTTCGGTCAACCTTTAATTATTGAACGGTGGCTCGTGTGAGCGGTTTCATTTTTGGTTTTGAAAGCTAAAGGGTTTTATAATTTGAATTTTAATTTTCTTGTGGAAGCCGCATTCCTATCAAGCATATTGTAAACAGGAAATGATAGTAAACTTCTCTGTCATTATTAGATTTTTATGCTCTAATTTTTCTTTAGTCAGAAACTGAAACAACGACAGAGTCACTGGCAAAGAAGGCTGAGGTTGTTAGCGAATCCCGTATATTAACGCAAGAGGAGTTTCGTAAGATTCATGCTTTTCAACTTAGGAAACAGGTTGTTTCGGGTAAACAGTTGTTAAAAAAGCAAAAGCGTAAACTGGATGACATAACTCTGGATGAAGAATTGGAAGAAAAGATGGCTCGGTACTTTTTTTGGGAATCAATTGTTATGTTCTTTTAAGTGCTTATTTGCAAGATCCTTATAATTTAGACTTGACGAAGGTGATGGGTTACCGAGACTGAAAGACATAGAACATTTTCACAAAAAAATCCGTCGTCAGACAAAAGAGGAGAGGATGAAACAAGCCGCAGAAGGACGCCCAGATAAAGATGTTTATAGCAAACCTAAAAAAGCGGTTTGTTTTCACCTAGTTCTATTGATACTTTAGGAGTCCAGTTGCATCTCTTGTGTTTGCCGTTTAAGCTTTATTACAGCTCCCTTCAATTCTTCTAAAATATTGTGGGCTTTGTTGGTGGCGTTAGGGCATTTGTAGCTAACATGACTTGTGGCCCTACTGTCATCTTGCAAATGGATAGCATTTGTTGCAACTCAAATTATTTTGAATTTTAGGGACCTCATGTTGGTAGGACCAACAGGCAGTTAGCAAAACGAAAAAACTTCCAGATGGTGCGGCAAAAGATCCGCGGTAGGAACCGACAACGCAGTTTTAGGGATCAGCAAAAAACTTTAAGAAATTATTTACTGCGTCAGTCAGGCCGGAAAGTTTGATATCAATATATTACTGAATTTTAAAATTCTGCCTATGGGTTACATATGGTCCTTGTTACGTTGTCAGTTGTTATTTTTAGTTTTGGAAATTGTAAATGTTAGTGATTTTATTTGTTATTCATTCATTGTGACAAATGGAAGACGCTTGTACTATTTTTACAATTTGAAATAAGGGCAAGGAAATCTTGCTAATGGAGATTCTTTGGCACATGTTGAAGTAAGAGAAAATAAAAAAGTGTCAATATTAATTACTGGAGCCCTCGTTGACGACGTGTTTGTGTTTGGCTGCTTTTCGAACCTATTTCGGATCGGTCGTAAGAGTTTGTTAGTTCGGAAGTGGGGACCTTTATGGGAGTTGCTCGAGATTGCCGGAATCGCATTTCAAACATAAAATAAATAACATTATCAACTCAGAGGGGAGATAGGTTTTTCCACCAATTTTTCTGGCAGAAGTTTGGGTGCTTTGCTATTTTTTTAATGAGTGTTGTCAATGCCACTGTGTTTTGGAAAAATTCAACAGTTTTGACTGGCGGATGGACTTTGTGCTTGTGACGTGAGCGTTTTAATTTAAGGTTACTGTTATTCTGCTGTTAACTTGCCTTCCGGTGTTCCTAAAGCTTGGTGTCGCTTTTGCACATAGCAAACGTTTCTTTTCTTCGGCGTAAAGTAGTCGTAGTTGCTCTAAGAATGTATTTCGTTATTGCTGTTCTATTCATTAAAACTTCTGTTTTGTTGAAGAAACCTCTTTTAAAATTGAAGAATTTAGTGACTGCTTAAGAGGAAGCAAACAAAAATTTTTAGTTATTGGATGTGGATTACTGGTACAATTTGGACAAGGGAAAACTCGTTGCTGTTTATGAGGTAGCGAATTTGAAGTGAAGTTCAAAGCTTACCATGTAGAAATTTCTCCCAGCTATTGTAAGTAAGGAAATTAAGTTCCGTTGGATTCAGTTCGTGTTTTCTACAAAACCTCCTTATGAGTGTTCGCACAGCACTTTTCTCTTTGAGCTTTCCATATTGGATTTGGGCTTTCTTTAGGTTAGTTAGTTCTTGAAATATTTCTGCTTCTCTTGCTTGCAGCGCATTTGCACCTGAAAGTGGGTCCAATATGTGTGAATGTCGATTTTTGGAAGCTTCATATACTATTTTAAATTTTTGAGATAATTCTATAAACTATCGTTTATGTACTATCGTTATTAATTGGTTTGGATTGTGTGGTAATTTATGACGACGAAAGAAGAATGGTTAACTACTTATTCTTTGACGGTTGCGCTCTCTTCTACAGTATTCCTCGAATATTCCGGCAGCTCTATGATTTAAATCTGTTCTCAGTTTTGGAGTTGGAGAGGGTTTTTTGTCCACATTTGCCTTACTCCCTTCGTTCTCCTCACCACTTGAATAATCTGAAGTTTGTAGTAATTTATTATTGTTTCCGTTAGCCGGTTCTTTGCGTATTTTTAAGGATTTGATACTGGGAGGACTCCAGTTCTTAGTTTTGACATCGCGTAGTGTGCTTGCTATTTTTTGAAAGAATGTTAAGTGTTTCGACATAAGAAGCAAAATTAAGTGAAAAAGAAGTGGCATCACCGTAAAAGAATCTGTTGAGTGTGGGTTGTGTTTCTGCTTCTTGAGAAAATTCAGAAGTTATCACTTCATGCGAACTACTTGGCTCATCGTTTGGCGTGGCACTAGCGCCTGCATGCTTTTGTGAGGCTTCCCTACGACTTGCTTCCTTCTTATTTGATATGCTTTTACGTTTTTCCAGTTCTTTTCGTCTTCCCGTTGAATCGACATCTGGGTCGCTGAAATCAGCTAATATTTCCAAGAAATTTATGGCTAAAAAGAAGTTTCTGATTTGAAAAATTGACAGGCAGAGTCTTGATTAGTCAGAGTTCTTATACTGAAAAATTTTTGGTAATTTATGCATTGGGAACAGTAATGCCTTTCGACCTTCTTCGGTGTTTCTCATCATTTTCCAGTTTTTCTTCCTTATCTCGTCTATTTTTTTGGGTCGTACTGTCTGAATTTTCGGCAGATTTACTGCTGTTTGGAACGTTTGGTATATTTGGAATTTCGTTTGAATTTTCCTCGTTATCTTCAGCGATTTTTGTTGGTTCTTCAACCTGAGCGTAATTTTGAATCACTTTTTCAACAACATGCAACTTATTGCGTTTTTAATGAAGAAAAACTTGTGAAAATGAACGAGCAGTTTCTTGTTCTTGTATTTTTTGAATGCTGGTAACAGCTCTTTTTGATAAACTTCATGACATCATTGCTTATACTTACTTCTGCTGCAGCTTCGGATTTCTGTTCCTCAATTTCTGGATCTTTCTTTAACACTTCAGTTGTTTGGTCATTTTCTTCTGAACCGGTGTTTGTAGTAGCGTCTGTTCTTAGTGTTTGTACTTCACTGCTCTGTTCAGCATCATTTTCCTTGTCCTTATCGGCAATTTCGTTATTGGTTTGTCCGAGAGCTTTAATTTGTTGAATCTTTTCCTGCGAGGGGTTGTCTTCTTCTGGGTGGAAAAGGTCGGTAGTACTAGTTGATTTCGGTATCAGATTACGGTATGCAATTAAATTCTCGTTAACCCGTTGGATTGGCATTTCCTAAAAGTCATTTGCCTAGAAATATAATCAGAAATAAGATTTACTTTTGTCTTCTAACAGCGTTTTGTATGTTTCCGTAGCTAATAAAATATAAATTTTGCAGCTTTATAATAGTTGTATCAATCCTTTTTTCACGAATGTTTTGGTAATATTTTTTCCTCCTGTTATTTTGGCAAACTTTAATAATTGCACTGACCACAGTATCTGTGGCCGCAGATACGGTACACGGTCGATCTATATGATACTCTTGGGGTTGCACGACTACATCTTCCAGCGAGTAACGCCTTTGTACCAATTTCGATGAACCTTTTGGTTGACTGTATTCAACTTTGATTGTGGCTTTTTGTGAATTCCGCATTTTTCCTGCATACAGATTATATGACCATCAAGTCCTCTGCTCTTTATTTCGACTTTTCAATGCTTTTTCTTGACATAGTCTGATAAAGTATCGGCAAAAATTAAAAAACCAGTTATGTATTTTAGCCAATCAAATTTTATATGCTTTTGATTTCGATATTATTTTGATTGAAAATTTTCTTTCTCGATCTGCTTAATTTAGATTTTAGCTTATGATGGTGATGTTTATTCTGATTATTCTCACCTCGGTCAATTTGCTCTTCTAAGTGAGCGGTCCACTCCTCTCTCTCTGTTTCGGTCATTTCTTCGGCTCTCCTTGCGTTATGTCGTCTTCGTAAATAATCGGCTACTATTTCATGTCCCTTAATTTCGGCGAGATCCAGAGGAGTATACAGTTTGCCCTTTAACAGCTTCTTTAGTTCAAAAGTCTTTATAATTGTTATCGAGCATGAATAAGATGCTAGCTAAATTTACTGCGAAAATAGTTGCTAAATTGAAAACTTTTAAAATTTTTTTTTATTGTCATTTAAAAGTTAATTCTGTTATTTATGGTCTACGCCTTCTCTAAGATTCAAAGAGTAAAGAAAGACTTTAAGCATTTGCATAAGTAAAAGACTGATGGAAATAAAATAAACATCGGATAACATTAATGGATCAATCTCTGCATTTTTTGTACACAGCAAGACAACAATTTCCATATTTCCGGTAGCAGCAGCCAAATGTAAGCCGCTTCGACCAGCATGATTCGTTGCATTTAGTGTTGAGGGTTGAATTGACAATAACCACTCGATTATATCTATTTGATAAAAAGTTGCATTAGACTAGAAAAGAGAGCTAGGCATTTCTGAAGCGCAAATAACGTTGCAATATATTCCAGCTACAGTTTTGGGATAGAGTAAGGGTGCAGAACAAGGGTCAAGATATGATATTACTGTTTAGGACTTACCTTTACACCCTGCTTGTATTGCTTCATGAAGCGGGATATCACCACGTCTATTTTGAATTTCAAAACTTGCTCCATAATGTTTTAACATTTTAAGCAATCGTAATTGTCCTTTTGCTGCTGCGCAGTGACTGGGAGTTTTGAGACGATTGTCCTAGGAATTTGGAAATGGCGTAATACTGATTTGATTGGTTTTTTTAAGCTAGTAGTTGATAAAAATATAGGAATTTTAGTAGAAGCATTACCTGCTGATTTGGATTGGCTCCACTAGTAAGTAAAAGTTTTGCGCATTCATAATGCCCAAGTGAAACTGCATAAAACAAAGGCGTGTCACCATTACGATCAACGCTGTCAATTAATGATTGTTCAGAGGACTGAATTAAAATGTGCAATGCATTAGCATGACCCTGACTTGCTGCACAATGCAATACCCCTAATTGGTTTCTGTCGACTACAGTCCGACTTGCTCCAGCTTGCAGTAAGGCTATTATTGCTTCGGGGTTACCTGAAAACAAGAATTCATCTACGTGATGAAAGTGCGATATGAATTTATCATAACGGTTATAATTCACCATTACATGCAGCCCATAATAGCGGTGTTCGGCCATCAAAGTCTACAGCATTGACATTTGCCCCATTTTTGAGAAGTACATGGAGGATTGCTGCGCTAGTTTCCAACGGCACATCTTCTGATACTGTTGCATAGTGTAATGGTTGTGCGCCCTTGGAAAAAATTAATTAATCAAGAAGTACTATTCTTGCTTCATTTTGAATTCTTTCTTTGCAGTAGTCATTGTTATGAACTGGAAAAATGAACAATCTTGAACTTTGGTTTTCCACTTTTCACACAGTACTGCCGACAGCTGTCTTCTGCTTCTTTTGTTTAAAAGATGTAAGAATGTTTTTTGTAAGTCATAGTTGCGGTGAACTTCACAAGTAAAGAACTATGGCTGTCATCACTGTTGGAACAAATTTATGTTTTGTCAAAACAATATCTAGATGCAGCTAACCTGATTGTCGACCACATTTACGTTTGCATTAAGACGCAGCAGTACAACAAGCGCATCAAGCTGTAAATTTACGAATTTCTAAACTTGATTATTGTTGTTATACTACCGAAGCAAAATTGTGCTTAAGTGTGAGGGAAAATACCATTAATCTGGCTACATTGATAATCTGCACTTGAGCGCTGATAATTTAACCTTCAATATAACCAGTAAAAAATAATTTTACAGACAACTGTGGTATAATTAATATGCATGCTGAAAACACAAACCTCTCCGCAAACCACAGCCCAGTGCACAGCTGAATGTTTATCTTTGTCGAAGTGATTGATATTGGTTCCTCTTTGAGCCAGTAATTCCATTGCCGATATATTCCCGCTCATTGAAGCTAGCAGGAACGGCGTATACCTATCAAATGGCAAATTTTAAATTTCTGCGAAAAAACTTATTGAGATTAAAATTAGGAAGTTTAACAGAAATATAACAGAAATACAACAGTTTATTAGGGCTTAAGGATGCGAATGCTCAAACAGCTTTACATTTTTCGAAAGCCTATACATTAGGTTCCACTGCCACGATGAGGAAATACCAACGTTGTAGCCTTACCCGTTATGATCCTGGCAGTCTATTAGCGAAGGGTCTAAGTCCAAAATTCGTTGAAACGTTTCTTCATCGCCGACCTCAGCAGCATAGTGAAGTGCAACTCTATCATCACCATCTCGCATGGATACATCCTCCTAAGAAGCAGACATTTTTGTTTTCAAGATATACAAGTATAAGGCAAGAGGGAAACATTGAAGTTTTACAAAGTTTTTGTCTTAGGTTTTCCACTGGTGATGGAAACCTCGATTTTGATTTATCTCGTTTTGCTTTCTTCCTCACTAAACAAACTACTACAACCTAATATATATGACTGGGCCTGCCTAAATATATGCTGGAAGATTTAGGGGTTTTTTTCTCGTACGGAAGACTTGTTCTGACAAAATATTATTGTATTGTATTCGTTCAAATAGCATCTTGAAGAATAATTTTTATGGTATTACTTTGGACGGCGTATGGTTTCCAAAACATATTGCTTCAAAAATTGAGATTAAGGTTCAGTCATCTGTTAGTGCAGATGTAGGATATAACTAGGTGTTTTGTCCCTGAGTTATAAACTGGAGTTCTGAGGTTTTCTGGTATAGGCTTCATGGCCTGTTGAACTCATTTATAATCACTTGAGTTTGGCTACTTTATCACTGGCACAATTTAAAAGACGCAGGAAGAGTCTCGAGCATACTAGTCATCGCTTACTCATATAGTATACTGATACCGGGAACTGATTAACAGCGCGGCACTTGTTAAATTAGGTGACAAATTTCAAGATCTTTGAGGCCAATTTAAGTGCTGCTGAAGAAGTTGCATACTCAATACAGTATTTTCAGTCCTTCAGCATTTTCAAACCTTCATTAGCAAGTTTTGATAGACACGACTTGACGTTTACGAAACTCTAAGTAATTTTTTCTAGACGGCAGAACCCTTTATTTATTCTGACTTGAGATGGAAAGACAACATAGGATAAAGCAACAACCAATGCTTCAGCGTTAGGCTGATGGAACGCTTAGAAATTGCTGTACAATTAAGGGCGACAAAATTATTTAAGCTAGCTGATTGAGCGGCAATATTTCTTGAATACACCGGTTTTTGAGGACTAACTAAGTTCTGCGAAGTATAAAAAAATAGAATAAATTTATAGAATTAATCGTTGCATTTATTTGGAAACTGTCATGTAAAGTCCTATGTTGAAAAAATTTTTGCGTGTAACTTTATTTATAGAACGTTCAACATTTCTGAATATTTATCACAATTAAACTACTAAAAGAATAATTCTTTCAAATTATAAATTCAGCTAATTTTTTTATTTTCGCTATAAAAGTGCATAAAACTGTTAAGCGAATTTCTTAATTTTAATTTTTTGAACTTCCTTATTTGTATGATAAATACCAAATCTATTAAAGGTAATCTGTAAGTTTTTTTTGCGTTATAGACCAATGAAGTTTGGAAAAGCTCGTTTGTTAATATCCATACATTTTTTGTTTAGTGAATATATTTGGCATTCGATAAACTTATTAATAGGTTACAAGGAAATCTCACATTTGAATATAAAATTTGGACAAGTTACATAATAATAATAAGTAGGTAAAATAGTTTAGAAGGAAATACTATTATTCCAGTAAACTAAATCTCGCATTATTGTTGAAATTTGAAAAAAGTGTCATTTTTCTAAAGCTTTATCCGGCTTTAGTCTAATTACAGGACATAAGAGTTCAAATTTTTTGATCTTTAGTGTTAGAAATTTTCCAAAATGTTTTTACTTTATTTTTATATCACTCTTCCAGTCAGAAAATGCGTCAAAAAACAAAGAATCGACAACGTTATCAAGCTATTTTGGACTGATTACAAATAAAATTATTATTACAAAATAGTTTCTCAAACTCATTCATCTAATTTTTACTGATGGAACTGTATCATATAAATGTAATCGATTTTTCCTTCCAGTAATTCAACAGTAAAAAATACTTAAAGGTTCTGTAATTACGAATTATAAAGCAAATATTAATTGGACTTAATTACAACGTGCAGTATTCTTTAATGTCTTCTAAGGTAGTAATGACTTATGAAAATGAGATGTTCAGGGTACACAGTAATGGCAGTCACAAATACTGTTGTTATTCATATAAAGTAGAAGTCACAGTCAGGAGTATTGAAGCACTTAATTAGATTTATGATTAAAGAAAAATCTTTTAGTAGGGTATTTACCGGGTTAGTGTCTAATAACCTAGCGACTTTTTGCAAGTCACCCTTGTCCAGCGATTCGATTAGCTCAAGAATTGGCATAGCCTTTGCCGTTGAAGCTTTAGAAAGCCTCCAGAGGTTAGTATTTCTTCCAAACCTTGGTCGATATTTGCTGGAATCACAAAACTCACTAATTTTCAGTATGAACAAAGGTTGTTGAAATGTATATTAGACAGCTGCAGTAAAGAGTTAAAATTAGTAAGACCGGTAGGATAAATACAAAATTCTTGTTAAAGAATAATTTGAGAAAGGCCGTTTTGGAACAGCATACTAATTCTTCTTCCTTTACGTATAATGCTGGAACAAGTATGCGATCCTAAGCTAATAGTTTTTTAGTTTAAATGACCAGTAAACAGAAATCTACTAAGTTTTTCTTTACAAAAGAAACCTTTAAATGCAAAAGAACGGATACTTGATGGGTTAGATTCAGTTACCAAGAATAAGTTGTCGAACAAAAGCAATATTACTCCAACTGCATGCCTATAAACAAATAAATAAACATATATATATATATATATATATATAT
>UXUI01008362.1:6173-18998 GCA_900576705.1 Enterobius vermicularis
TAAAAAAAATTTCCGTTAAAAAATCAAAATCTTTAAGACTCTATATTTTACAAAAAAACCCACACTATACCCCGTTCTTAGAAATACGATGCGACTAACCAAAGTATGCAACAGATAACATCAGTTTCCTACAATTATGCCTCGAATATGCACAATAAACAGTAATTAAAAACCAATTTTATGTTTAGTTCATGTCCTCAAAAATACAAGTACATAACGAAATCCATAATGAAAACAGTTCCCTACCAATTTAAAGAAATAGGACACCCCTTCAAAACGAAAGTAGCTCACGTAGTATTATTATAACAAGGAATTAAAGTTAGGAGGCACATGTTTTATGCAGGACAAGAAGAAACAGTGAGAAGGCATTTAACAATAATACTAAAACAATAATTATTAAGTTCCACAGTTCACTGTAACACCACAAAACAGGCTATAGAACTAAGCAACATTCTGTAAAAAAAGATGACATGCAAAATATGCTTCACATTTAAGACAAACAAACAAATAATACAACATATATCACATAACAAACTGCTTTACAGCCAAGTCCTATTAATTTACCGTGAGGAAGTCCAACGAGTACTCGAATTAAATAAGCAACTATAAATTATATAGTTAAAAGAATATCACTAAAAAACGAAAAAAAAAAAAACACTGAAAGACATTCCACGAGCGGCACGAGCCAGTGCAGACTGCAGTGCATCACTGTACCCCAGACAGAGCACGAAGCGCGTTAAACTGCTTATGGTACTGAAAATTCAAAACAAAATCCAGGTGGATCATTTGCCATTTTATAATCAGCAACAAGCAAAATCATGAAGATAGGCAAAAAATTCTTCAGCATCATAGAATAGACATTTAAAGGTTTCAGTTTAAAAACACTTTAATAATCATATTCATCTACGTCTTCAACTATTTCCCAAGCAACCAACTGTGTAGCACTGTGCCAATTAAAACACTTAAACGTCTTTTTAAAAACAAATTACCATAAGACACATAATTTCGTCAATCAAAACATGCATGCACTGCGTCATACGGCACCGTCAAAAAGTTGCAACTAAAAAGCTAAACTGCAAGTGAGGAGAAATCTTTTGCGCACAACAGTTAAATTTCCACATGCATGTTAATTTTGAAATTAAGAAGTGCTTTCTTCACAGAGTTAAACTGGTACACAGTATACCTTTCACATGCCAATAATCAGACTAATTCCCTTCGTTTATTGTTAGTTATTAATGACAGCATTTGTCTTCCAACACAACGGAGTACTTCGAAACAGAAGTGATGTGATTTTAAAGTAGACAAACTACGTTAAAAGCTTTTTTTTCGGACAAATAGTCCCCAACCATCAAATTCTCTGCAAATTGATGCTAATTCTTTTACATAAGTTAGCAGAAAAAAAATACTAGCATACAAAAAAAATTGAGACAACAAACTAACTGACCATAAGAAATTTTAAAAAAGCGGGAACCAAGTCAAAATTTTAAAAAGATAAGAACCAAAGTTTTATAAAAAAACCTATAGTCCAGTAACAATATAGCAAATAAAACAAATATTTTAGTAAACGACAAAAACCACTTATTATTATGATTCAAATCATGAATAAAAAATGTTTTGCAATTTAAACCTGGAAGAATAGGTATTTTGGTTGAAGATGCAGCCAGAGGCCTTTTGACTTCGATTTCGCGCTCAAATTTCTTCAGTTTCGATGAAAAACCCAGCTTTTCCGGATCCGAAGTTGACGAAGACACCTAGAAAATGTTATTTATAAAGGATAACTAGCCCAAAACAAATAGTTCTTTACATCACTCTTAAAAAGCCTTAGAAAGATTTGAAATCGTTTTTCTGAGTTTTATAACTCACTTTAAGAAGGAAGGTTTTAACAGCAGCAGAATATATTTTTTGAAAAAAGCGCATTTATTCCACCCGCAAAAGTCCTACCATCGAAAAATTGCCAAAGCCTACCTACATGTGCTGATTTTTGAAAAGTACGAAAATTTTTTCTCAAAATATGGATTTTTCAAAGGATTTCTAAACAAATAACAAATGTTGAAGATAAATCTATGCTGTACCAAGAAAAAGACAAAAATTAAAGTTCCAATCTACCCTCCGCGCTCTTGTAGAGTATTTTTGAATTTCTTAAAAAGTCCTTGCGTGCTGAAAATCCCAAAGATTTTAACTCCCACTATCACACATTCCTAATTTATGCGGCTCAAAATCCCAAAGTAGCTTACAGTCAAACTCTCTATTAATTTTTGAATTTGTGTCTCTGTTGAAGCCTCCAAATTTAAAATCACAAGGTAAAATTCCGTGCTCTGCAATCTCAATCAGGAAGCTGCACGGCTCTAACGCACAAACGATCTGGAGGAAAAAAGTAAACAACAAAACGTTATTTTGAAAAAACAAAGGTGGAGATAACATACGAAACGCAAAGAAAATACTAAATTAGATTCACTAAAATTGGTAAAAAATGCTGAAAAGTCCAAAATTTCTTCAAAATTCCTTCAAAAAATTGATTTTACTATTCTGGCATACTAAGCCCACGTATCTAAGTGACTAAACTAACTTGATGAGATTCAAAGGAACTGTTTTCACGATGTCCATCAGTGGGCAACGAGCCATAAGGAAGACCATCCTGCACATTCAATAATATAGTACAATTAATGACAGGTATTTGAGAATTTAAACAAAAAAATAAAAAAAAAAATCTTTTTTTGATTTCTGGTATTTATTCTTCTTCTTCCAGAAATTCTATCAAAAACCTCAAAAACGCATTCGTTTTCTTTACTGCCAAAGGAACTTAATACGCATAAAGAAACGAATCAAAAGAAAACTTAGAACTCACCTGACAAGAAATGACTCTTGGTTTCGGAGCAACCGGAGGAGGATTAAGACGACTATTTGTCAAGACAGACGGTTGTGAAACCGATGCAGAAGAAGTTGATGGAATCTGCTTAAAAAGCATGCTATTAAACGAAATCATTTTCATCTTTAAGAGGAGAAAAAGGAAATGTATCAACTCTTACACTGCTAATTAAACAAGTCCAGAAACTTCTTCGCCTAATCAAAAAACGGCAAACAAATATATACACACGACAGTTTTGCCAGACTTTTCTAAATTGCTCAAATTTCTTAAAGTACTAATTTGAAAGTTCAAAAGAAAAATAAAAAAATTATGGGAAAAAAAAAACAAAAAGACTAAAATTTCAAACACCACACCTAGTTAAAACCACAGAAAGATAACAAACCAAACCACCGCCTCCCTTGATTTTGTCGTCTATTAAAAGGTAGGAAAATGAAACAATGACCGGAATAAAATGAGAAAAATTAATGCTTCAACGTTAATAAGAATTGAGCAAACAAGAACAGTTGCATTAATGATGGTAGTCTGAGAACCGAGTGTGGTGGGATTGGCGAAGATGTAGCCAACGGGCCGTCATCAAGCATCGGATTACATCCTGAATCTTGAGGTTTTGGTTGAGGCGACGTTACACGGGAATTTGGCTTCTCAGTGGGTGAACCCAAGTTAGCAGGTGATTGTATTCTAGGTAAAGGTGGTGAGGAATTACCAATCCCTTGGTCTCCTCTAATGGGTAGAGAAGTCTGAAAGGTAAGAGACGTGCACAAAATTAAATTAACTGTTTGTAACTAAAATTGTTAAGCAGGCATAAACTTCGAACAGTAAAGGAATGCAACTGCATAACAAAGAAAATGCAGAGGAGCTGAAAGCGATCTGGTGCCTCTGTTAGTGGAAAAATAAACCCCAATTTGAATAAGCCACTAGTAGTTGCAAAAAAATTAAAATTTGCGAACCTGGAAACAAAAATTGCAGCTAAACTTACCGAGAAAGTGAATGCGTCACAGACAAGTAGCCTCACTACTGTTCCTGATCGCCGTAAAACTTTCGCTGCTTCTTCTTGCGAGCAACCCAATAAAGACTCATCATTTACTTCCAGAATGCGCATTCCTTGTAATAAAGACGTACTAGCAGCAGGACCATGAGGTTCAACCTGTAATTTAGAAAAAATGGAGGTGAATACTCATGACTGTACTATCAGTGACAGCATTGGAAACTAAAACCCCAATAATTTCACAACAAAAAACTAGGAGAAAGAAGGAGTGACAGGTATCTCACTTAAAATCCAGTAAACGTAATAAGTGGATAAATAAGACCACGAAAAAGCAAAAAAAACCTTTTCAATAAATATACCCTCATCGGTCTTATCAAGTGGATTGGCCGGTGGGCTGTTAATTCCACCACATATGTTAAGACCCAGAGGCTCTCCAGCATTCCTGCGTAGCACAACTTCTTTTAAGCCAACTGGCTGAGGTTCATGTGTTACTCGCAATCGAACTGTTGAGCCACTTTGCTTTAAAGCCTGCAAGCCTCACAACTTCTTATACTAACTGAACTTAATACGACTGAGGGCTTTAAAATTGCTTAATACTTTAATGCAGCTGCAAGTACAATTGTATCACATACTTCTACTGCTGCTTGATGCTTTGCATTTCGTACGTCGATACCATTTACTTCTAGTATTCTATCTCCTATTCTTAACCTCTGAGATCGTGCAGCTGGAGAATTAGAACTAATTTTAGAAATAAATACGCCAGGAGCATTCACTCCAAAAGGATGTGAAGAGTGATCGCTTCCACCGACGATGGAAAGGCCCAGAGAATTATCTTCCCTTATTAATTCAACTTCCTGAAAACAAATAGTACCTCTAAAAAAACACAAAAGAGCATCACAGGAGCAATAGGATCCATTAAATGCAACGTAATACAGAACCTCAGTACGACCATCCCATGATGAATCACCAAAGCCACATGAACGAGAGGGAGAGCTCCTCGGAGGAGGAACCACAGAACTTCTCACAGAAGAAACACTGAAAAACCGATCATTCCAGTAATATAAGAAAATGTCTGAGAAACAAGGAGTATTTTAATACCGAAGTAGAATTGTATATGTGTAATGCATAAATGCATACGGTATTGCAGCGGGATTTGGTGTATACGAACTTGCAACTGTGACGCTACGGTCCCGCTGCACAATCAAAAAAACTTCTCCAGAACCATGTCCAGTTAACAAGGCAACGGCTTGATCGTGTCTAGCCCCACGCATATTTGTACCATTTATCTAAACATGGAAACGACAGTCATAAAAATAGAAAGTTTGGAGTATCAGTGTAAAAGAATTAAAAATTTATAAAGAACAAAAAACCAACAGATAGAACGCGATCGCCAACTCGCAATTTCCCGTCCTTATCGGCTGCTCCACCAGGCGTTATAGAAGAAATGACAATAGGAGCATCGCCCGGGCTACTTTTTCCGCCAGCTACAGAAAATCCAGGAGATCCATTTGCATCTCGCCGGAAAGTAGTAGATATTGTCTCTTTGGACATGGAAGAAGCTTCTTCCGACATGAAAGATGCATCAAGACTGTGATTGGGAGATGGCTAAAAGCAAAGTTTATTGAGAAAGCACTCTCCAATTTGAAAATAGAAAATTTTTTTAACTTACAACAGCAACCGCTGATGTCACTCCACCCTCACGCATGTCTCTTAGCACTGTTAGAACAACGGTGTCCGGTGCATTTTGCATAGAAGTCACAGCAACCTGAAAAAACGATACTGGCTTTAAAATTAATTCCATTTTGCAACTCTGCCGAATTTAAAGACATCCTACACGTTCTGTGAAAGTGCTAAAAAAAGAACAGTTCTAATACATACTTGATGCCGGACATTAACAACATCGGTACTATTGACTCGTAATAGTTTGTCACCGACTTTTAAACCAGCCCGTTGTGCAGGTCCACCTTCGGCCAGTTTGGAAACAAACAAACCAGAATCATCATTCTAAAAAAGATAAATACTCATGCGTCAAAAAATAATGTAACCATCAAACAAATTGAAAGAATTTCTTCATTAAGTTCACCTTATAAGGCGTTGATTCTAAGCCTCCTGCTATTGAAAGCCCTAAGCCTCCATTAACGTCTCGATGGATTTCAATCCTTAAAGTTTCGACGCCAGGCAAATTAACTTTTTTTCCACTTACAGAATCGTATCTGTCTCCCTAAAAAAAAAAATTTAAGACAAAAAACAACAGATGGCAAGCACCGACGCAGCATGAATTCTTACGCCTTGTTCTGAGGTAGTTGGGATAGCTGGAGGAAGAACCGGAGGGTGCTTCAAGGCACTACGGGGTAAGCTAGGAGCAAGAGTAGAAGATGCTTCAGGCGAATTTCTTACGGGACTGTCTTCATTACTGCGCTTTCGACCAGATGAAGACAATGTTAGGGTGGGAGGATGATTCTGCTACAAAAAAAAGCATATTGAAACAACCTCAAAAATCTGAACCAGTCTAAATCAGCAGAAGAACTAAAACTAACATCCTCTTCGTGGTGTATAATGTGACCATCTATCGACTGCTTTTTAAATTTAGGTGCATGTGAATGAGGTTTGGGATGAGGTGTATCTTGTCGAGAAAACTGCCCAATTGCGACTTGACCATCTTCACCTTCCTCCACAGTTTCTTCCAAATCGCTCCCGAAATGAACCTTTGGACCACCCGTAAATGCCGCACGATTAGGTGATCTCTCAACTAAAAAAATAAATTTTAAGCAATCACTGTACAATAAAAGTATATATTCGAGACAGTACCTGCATGAGATGTGCTCTGAGGCAATAAATAGCAAGTCAGGACTTTAATGCCTGTGCGAATATCCTGTTCAGTTTGCAGTTTTAACATTGCTTGTGACTAAAATTAATTTGTAAGAAAGAGACTGCAAAGAATCAAGATGAAAAATAGTCAACTGTACAACCACTTTGTTTAAAAGCCAACCTGGTTTTCAGAAAGCCAAAGAGCTTGAAGTTTCAATAAAACACTGATTGTATAAGGAAGAAAATTAAGCCGATTACTGCAGACATCTAAGACGCGTAAATTTCCAAGACGACCAATCTCGAAAGGAAGCTGTTCCAAAATGTTTTCACGCAGTGACAAGACGGTTAGCGCCAAACAACCTCCAATCTTAAGCAGTTTCTTTAGTCTATGAGTGTTAAAAAGAGAAACTTTTGCATGACTTGAAATGTTATACTTAATTATACCGTTGGAGGAAGTTCCTTTAGCTGATTCTTATCCACATTAAGGGTTTGTAAGGCCTTTAAGTTTCCAATAGAGCTTGGAATAGTCTAGAAAAATAATTCATCGTTTGCAATAAAAGCTTTGCGAACATAAAAAGCAATTACTAAAAATAGTCCATGAAAGTAAAAGTTACAATGAGTTTCATGACAGTCGAAAACAAATGACAGGTGCGATGAAGAATTTTATTATCCTAACCACAGTTTAACCATCATAAAGTAGTAAAACATACAGATAAGAAATTTTCGGTTAGGTATAGCTCTGTTAATCCACTACAGGTTCCAATTGCAGGCGTCAACTGTGTGAGAGCATTTCGATCGGCTTTTAATATTGAAAGTTTTTTCAACCGGCCTGCAAGAACAATGATCTTTCTCTTGTGTCTTTCTATAACAAACTCGCATGAATTAAAAATATTTTAGCCAAGAGTTCATTCACACCTATTGAATTTGGAAGACTGTCGAGGCAATTTTGAGAAACAGTCAGGTCTGCAAGCTGCGACAATTCCCCTATTTCATTTGGCAACTGCCTTAATTTGTTTTCTGATACATCAATCTGTTGCAAATTCTTGCATTGGACAATGGAATCTGGGAGAGATTCTAAATCATTTTGGTCCACATAGAGCTCTTGCAAACTTGCGAGAAGACCAATCTCCTCAGGCTGAAAGTGAAAAATTGATAAATTCCTTTAAATACTTGTGAAGTTAAAAGTTTTTCATCCGAAAAGTTAAAGCTCACCAAATCATCCAACTCGTTATGCCCAAGATCCAGCCTTTGTAATTGCAAAAGTTGGCTAATCGACGCTGGAATGCTCCGAAGCAGATTTTCACGAACTTCCAAAGAACGAAGACTTCGCAGTTTCCCAATATCTTGAGGCATTTGCGTAAGTGATATGTCGTTCAAACCAAGGTGGGTCATAGATGTCAATAACGTTATTGTTAAAGGTAATCTAAAACTGTTCAAATAAAAACTTGTGTAAAACCAACAGTCCTAAAAAAAATACTATTATAATACAAAAAATCACCGCTTAATGAAACTAAAAACTATGTTCTTTGAATAGTAACAAAATAAACCTAGTTATCGGATTAGAACTAAGATCTAGAATTTTTAACTGAGTGCAAGACTTGATCTCTTCCGGAAGGTCGGACACATCTAAAAAAGTGAAAATAACTAAATATGATATTCAAATAAAAGAAAAACAGAAGTGATGAAGAAAAACAAAACTAGAAACAATTTTTACAAATCTGTTACCGTTGCCTTTAAGATTTAGCTCTTCAAGCAGTACCAAGTTGGCAATGTCGGCAGGAATACGAATAATTTCATTTTCACTTAAACTTAACGTCTTTAACTTCCGGCAGCGAAATAACGGCTGAAATTGTTATCCAAGGAGATTAAGGATGAATCAAAAAATATTTGCTATTACTGACAAAACCAAAAATACTGACTGAAATAAAACGCTTACCAGAGCTTTAAAGTAGATATGAAACAGTAAAAAAGGCAACAAATATTGTGCTAATCCGTTCTACTACTCAGAACAAAACAAAATAAAATAGAGGTCTTCCTAAGACATTTATGTTAAACTAATCCAAGAGAAGTGGAATCGTGCTTAGAGCGACAATGTGCGTATAAAAAACAAAACTGTCAGTGTTTTCAAGAATGTTATAAAGAAAACTGACCTTGTCAAGGTCCTTTATGTGATTGCAGTCCAGATATGCTTCCTCAAGAGTACGAGCATTCCGATCAATGTCACTGGGAAC
Organism: Enterobius vermicularis; assembly: GCA_900576705.1. Taxonomy (NCBI): domain Eukaryota; kingdom Metazoa; phylum Nematoda; class Chromadorea; order Rhabditida; family Oxyuridae; genus Enterobius; species Enterobius vermicularis. The sequence goes on from UXUI01008362.1 coordinate 15,064, forward strand.
ATTCTGTAAATTACACTGCCTTCGATCCAAACAATCAACTTGTCTATTACATGCAAATAGAGGTATGCATGAAAATCGCATTCTTTGCCACCTTCAACTTTTTCTGCCTAATTTTTATTTTTAACTGTTAATGGGAATAATCAGTATAATGATGTTCACAGCCCTCCCCTAATCCACACACTTTGCTGCCTGCAACTGAAAAAAAGAAAGCAGTGTATAAACGAATATTAACTTCCAAAACTTTTTATATTACGAAAACATTTAAAGTGATCGCCAATGAAACATAGGAAAAATTTAAAAAACAGATACTAAAAACAAACTCAGAATCACCCTGCCAATCCAAAATACAAATTCAATACAGAAGAGTTCACAAACAATAAACTAAACGTCGTGTGCTGAAATACCAGAACCAAAAACCGTATACAAACGACATATTACAACAAGATTGTTCAGCAACTAGAAATTTTGGTCAATGAAACACCTAAATGTCAAAAACAGATCTTTTGAACGAAAAAATACAACAGTTTATAGTAAAAACCAAAAGAAAAAATAGATCAGCGGGGGTGAAACACAGGAATACTTAAAATCCCTAATCCTTTTCAAATACTGTCAAAATACTTTAAAAAAGAACTAACTAGAAACCTTCCAAATTCAGTCATGAAAACCACAATGTCAATACATGCTTGAAAGCATGACAGTGATAATTGAAAATGAAAAACTTTGACAGTTTACTGAAACCGGAAACGGCGAAGAAACGGTGCAAACAACAACGTATCAGTTGCCTGTACAAAGAGCACACAACAAAAACCAACACTCACAGATTTTTCAAACAATAAACCACTACTCATGTGGCCGTCAAAAAATGACATTTAACCGTTAATTTGAACGTAAGTTCAAATCCTTTCATTCATCAGTAGCACACTAAAACAAAATAGATTTTAAACATAGATTTTAGACTAAATTCACATTTGCTAATCGTTTTCAAACAACAAAGGTTTTAAGAATGTAGTTTATAAAACAAAAAAGAAACACATAAACAAAAAAAATGTTTCATAAAAGTTAATTACGTTTACTCGAATACACGTACAAAAAATTTAAGAAAACCCTTTTAAAAGTAGCAAATTTCAATGCACTTTGTAAAGCACTCGTAAATTAATCAGTGTTTGCAGAAAAAAAAAAGATTAAAAAACTGCTACTACGTTAAACTTCTCCCTACTTTCGGTCGTCAACGATTTCCTGAAATGTCCTGTCAAAAGTTACACCGAGAAACTGTTGCCGATTGCCAAAAAAAAGATAAAATTTAAATTTGCAGACACCCATGTAATTCTTTTAAAAAATAACGCTTTGCATTAAGAGCTCCCACCAAATCAGAAAGATTAAAGTACAACCGTTTCTAACAAAAGCATTGGAAAACCCTTTCTCTCTCTTTACCTTCTTTCTATTGCCACACTTCAAAACATGAAATAGGCTGTCTCCAAACAGAATTTTGAACTAAAGTAAAAAACAATCACAGCAGTGATAACGAAGTGCCAACGTAAACGTTAAAAATATATAAAAAGCATGGAGAAAATTATGATTCATAAGTAACAGAAAATCATAACAAAACAAACAACGAGGAAAAAAAATGTCGCTCAACCTGTCTAGAACAAAAATCTCGAGAAATTTTTGATAAACAAGAAAGATTATCATCCAGAATGAAAATGAAAAAGAGAAAAGTTAAAATCACCAGGAACTAATACAAATTTGAAACAGTGAAGGGGCTTACACAAACATAAGTTTAGACCTAAATGACCAGTTGATCAAAATTGAAACTATAGCTAAATGTATACCAATTGCTGAAGTAATAAATTTTGATGGAAAAATTCTTTTTAAAACTTTAACTATTTTCTCTAATATAAAAAATATAATAAAAAAATGCAAAACGGATCCGCTGTTATTATGATAAAATACTCCTTGTCACTGACAAACTGGTGTTGCTAACAACAATCATAGTATACAAAAATCATAACAAAATGAATGTCAAAAAAATTTCTCATTTCATTTAAAAAAAGACTAAAAATGCGACCAAAGCCAAAATATGAAAAAAAAGAGCAGGGAATTCATTAAAATAAGTTAAAGATAAACCGCTTATTTGCTCCGAATACTGATTTCGCTTCCCTTTTTTTGGCTCCATAAGCACTGCAAAACAACGTTTGAATATGCAAATATGCAAACAACCCTAAATTAAAATGCAAAAACTGTTAAAAACTCCCAAAAATTTCATTTGATATTTCAGAAAAACGTGAAAAAGTGAAAAAAATTGAGATTGAAGAATAGAAGCCTCTAAGTAGCTGTCGCTCGAGTATGGTAAGGTAAAAGCAAGGTTAACTAAAATAATAATTTCATTTGTTCTCTGTCGGTGATCAGGCCACTATAATGTAACAACCAAATAGCAAACCAATCCCAGTCCCGTTGACCACCGACAATAACACCTGCAACGAAAGAGAACAGAAAAATACAATACCTGCAGTAAAAATCAAGCTTCCAAATAGACGTTCCTGCCATAAATAGTAAACCATAACTCCTGAAAAACCCTTCCAGATCAATCGTTGGGTAAGTCAATAACCAATATATGAAAAGAATCTAATACTGAAAATAAAAAAACTAAATAGCAAATATCCTCCAACTAGACTTGCAACTCTATTAAATCACACCAAAACAGCATTGATTAAATGCATAAGTACATAAAAAGACATGCATAAAATTTAGCGCTGAAAAATCAGTAAAAGACAGATAAAAGAAGGTAAAGAAAATAAAAACGTGAGAGAACAAAACGCAAGAAAATTTTTGAACTCAACTCTTTCACTTGCAGCTTCTACACTGTTAATGAATGAACTAAAAATAAACGAAACAGCATCTGAAAAACATTCCGATGAGTTTAGGAAACGCTTCTTTCCTTTTCATCTCATCTTAATTTATTTGCCATTAATCACAGCAGAAATCTTAAAAAAGACATCAGAAACGGAAGGAAAAGCCGACAATATTTTCGTAAAAAACAAAATTTCTTCTCCCTCGTAAATTACTAGGCCTATTAACAAGTTCAACGACTTGTTATCCGACTTCCACTTGATACACATAAAAAAAAAATTCAGTAGTAAATTTCACTATGCCATCATTACACGAGACCAAGTGAATTAAAAAAAAAAACGTAAAATTTGCAGCAGCCATTGATTGTTCCTTAAGTTTCAGCCACTACTGTCTCAATATAAAACCAATGCAACATTTTCTCCCACTTTTCACTTGAAATAACAAAGTACAACAAAGTAAAGCCACATCGGAATTTATCTGAAAAGTAAAATTTATTTAAATAATAACAAAAACAATAGTAATAATGACTGCTTTATGGAGGTGACGCAGTTAAAGTCGCCTGACTTATTGCTAATTACGGTATGCAAGAATCTACGGCTTCAAAGCCAACACATACAGCCATCCTATGAGCGTTTGAACAGTTCCTCTTTTATCACAGTCTGTCGATACAATTCGCAGCTCTTAAACCTTCAACAGCTTTGCCCCTTGCATACTTTTGCTAATTCTAAACACCAAGAAAGAATACACCTTTTCAAGCTTTATTTTGCAGACTCAGTAACATAACTTCTAACTTCAGTATATATGCAACTATATATACAAGCACATTTCAACCAGTATCCCCTTTGAAATTAAAAAAACGTGACAAAAAATAAAAACAAAGGTAATAATGTAAGAGAAACAAATACTGTAAACAACATTTTTTTTAAACGATAAATATGTAGTAATAACTGCACAAGCTTCGGTGCCAACCAAGTAAAGTTAATGAGCATTACTGATGACCCGAACAAAACAATGACGATTAAAACCGGGAGACGTGCTGCCATTTCATAAAACCTTTCTTTTTCTCAATGTTTCCGAGCCAAAAAAAA